>JABUQX010129534.1:0-13977 GCA_015478945.1 Trachelipus rathkii
GTGGCTCGATGAAAATCCATTTGAAATTCCTCAGAAATTTCAGCAGAACTGTTCTTGTGTGAATGATAGAGCACATTCTGTCTGACTTAGCAGGAGGAGGGAAGGGCAGGTCAGATGATCATACAAGAGAAGAATAAAGGCCTATAGCGGTCAAAATAATTTTTCATACAATAATTTTATATTGCCTTTCATTTTACTTTACAAATAGATATTTAATAAAAGTATGGGTAATTTTGAATTTGAATAAAATTTTCGTGAATACATTTTTATGAAATCACAAGAATTATCTAAAAAAATAATCAATAAAGAATAGTGAAAACGAAAATCGTGGATCTCTCTTTAGGAAAATTGTTACAGCCCTCAAAGTTCTAAAAAAAAAACCATAGGATTAAACATTAAAAAGAAAGATACTCAAACCACTTTTAGTTGATATTATAATTGTGTTGTATATAGAAATAATCCACAAAGGAATACCCTTACCTAACTCTAAAAAAAATCTTGGATAAAAATGCAAGTAGCGCAAAGTCATACTTAGTGAAAGAAAGCACAGACAAACACCCCTTACAGTCTACCGAGGTCAGTATGATACTCACATTCTGTTTTAAAGAGAAATAAACAAAGTTACATAAGCGTGCACTGTAGACAGTGAAAAATTACTTTTCTCATCTATTTTAACAGATTTTCTAGTACTTGTGGAACACAAGCTGAATTAACTTTCGAATCTAGTTGCCGAAAAACCTTATTCGGTAAAGATCAGTCTTTCTATGGCAGCAATACAGTCACTGAAGCATTCAGGTTACTGATACAAGCATTATGGGTTAACATATTCTCGAACTTACTTGAATATACTTACTGTCACGAATCATAACCTACACGAAATAATTATCTATTATACAACTCTGTACTTGTGAGCGAGGGTCGTGAAAGATGCAGTACCCTAAATCTTGCTTTATTCGCTTATACAATTTCATCTTCAGTGAAACAAAGTCTATGGTCTATTTTCAACTAAGACTTTTTGAGAAAAGTCTCGTACATACAACATGTTCTTCTACCTTTACTGGAATTTCGTCAACCTAGAGAGACTTTATGCCTGTCCTATTCCTCTCTCACTCACATTTTTTTCCTTGTTGGCTAAGTCTCTCTTTTCACCTTATTATCTCTTTCTAACACTATTATTTATTCTCTCTTCATTTCTATATACAATCTTAGTTAGTGAAAACTCTTCACTCTATGATTCTTTCATTCCCTATATATCTTGTGATTTTCTCTCTAAATAATTAACATATCTAAACTCCGCTTCTTGCCCATGTAAGATTGACAACCTCAGGTATTATACTTTAATTGAATGACTTCTTCTAACTCTTCACACTCGTTCTATACATAGTGGTATTAGATTCGGATAAGAAAATTCCTTCAAAAGAGCATATGAAACATCAAATGATTTCGACTAACCGACCTTCTTTAAACACTATTTTGGACAGGAGGATCTGACAACACTATCATAATCCACTCTCTTTGATTGCTAAAGAACCTTACACAATTTCTAGACAGATAGTAATTTAATCTTAGTATATTAAAATTAATCTAAAACTGTTAGATGTTCGATAAGTAATGTAAATAGTGTAACAAAGGTTGTAATTGTAAGTTTTTAAGATTAGTATTAAATTTTTTTTAATTGACAGATCTCTAAAGAACATAAAGGTGAACATTTTGGATAACTATATATAGTATTTTAGATTGTTATTATCTTTATTATAAAAATTTCTGACATTGATTTCTCGGTCCATATATAGGAAGTTTAATTTATTGTTAACATTGCTTGCGCACTATGTTTCTTCCCAGTAGTTCTTCAAGTTTTACTTCTAAGCTTTCCGTTCATTTTTTTTTTAGAATAAAAAGTACCTATTAAATTTATTTTTAATTTTAGTTTAACTTCCTCTTAGTTTACAAAATTATCGTAGTTTTATCTCTGTGAGAAAAATTTCTATATTTATTTAATTTTATAAATATAATTTTTTAATACTTATTAATTTTATAATTAATTAAGTAGTTATACCATTTTAAAATTTAAAGAACTATATATAAATTTAATTATTTTATAAAGGGAAAAGTCATTTTTGGCCCATTTAATAAATTTCGATTTTATTTTCTAGTTTTAATTTATTAATATAAAAGGCTTTTATGAGCGTATAATATCTAATTTCCAAAGTAGGATATATTATTATATATTATCAGTTTATATTATATTATTATACGCTACCGTTTGTTTATAGAATTTATTTTTAAATCCTATTTATTTTTAGTATTACATGAACAATAGTAATATTGTTAAGAATTCCAGAGCGTACATTGTTGGAACCAAATTCAAGAAGTACTGTCGAGTCTTTTAAACATAAATGTTCAAACTTCATTTACTGAAAATCTAAGAACTTATGAAGTATCAAACCATGTTTATTCATTGAAGAATAGTGGCACGAAGAGTTATCCAAGGAAAATGATAGGTAACTTATTTTGAGTACTTGATAATCTTCACAGAATAAGATTTCAAACCTTCCACAAATTTAGAAATATTGATTATAACATTATCATCTATGTCATTTAAATATATAATATACTATATTGGGACCAGGTCAGATTCTTGGGTCACAAGGAACAACACTAATAATATTCGCCTATTCTAGCCGACTAACCATCAAATTTTAAATAGCCATAATCGGTGATAATACTTTTTAAAAGCCTTCTATATTATTAATATATATATCAATTTGATAACTGTATGAATATTAGGTTTTATGATATAGTACAGATGCTTATAGATTTGATTATGACCATAATAATGTTTAGTTATTTAAATTAATTTGAGAAGCACTATTACACTAAACACACAGATAAAATTAATGCGACATAAAGTAGTTTATAAGGCAAGCGTGTGAGCACGATTGGGGAAAGCGTAAAATTCGCCAAAAGATGCATTATAGAGCTCTTATAAAACTACCTAATTTATAATATATGTGATTATAAAATGAGAAGAGTTAATAATTAATTAACTAATGTGAGTTATAGAACTAGAACTTGTATTCTAAAACTAAGGCTTAGCACAAATAGATTTTCAATTGAACTATGCACAATTGGTATGTAGGTTAATTATACACACTCACATGACTTAAGTGAAATTTATGGTTAACGGATAACTAATAAAAACATATATATAGAAATATTAAAAAAGAAGTACTACGTAGTGTTTGTATTAATTAATAAAGTATATCGATTATTATGGTATTCATATATTATATAAGGTAGGTAATATATATATTAAAGAAACTGATACTATAATAGCTATAAATGGTAAATTATATTATTATTTTTAAGTAACAAGCTTCCATTGCTTGCAGACATGTTTCGTTTAGCTTCCGCAAGAGTGTAACTCATTTTAGGGAAATGGAAACCAATCCTGAACTAGGAAGTTTATATTCATTCCAGCAGCACCTGCATTGACCGCCAACACATGGTAATTGATATACATTCATCTATAAAGTTCTTTAGTAGTGTTGCAGTAAAATCGCAAGATTTTAACATTGTTATATGTTGTTGAAAAGACCACCTCCGAAAGTGAGCTTCGTAACTCTATGGATTTTCACAACAAATATATGCGTTTCGGCTAATTAACTTAGAAACAAAATTAATTCTATTTAGTCCTGTAAAATTTAGATTAAATAATATAGAAATTCAACACATATACTACTTCTTACAATCCTTTAAAGGTTATAAATAATTATAACCTACATAAACCTCATAATATTTAGACCATAATATTATCATTTCTTGCGTATTTATATCACTTACGCTCATAAAAAAGCTTTTTAATAAATACACTAATTAAATAAAAATCGAATTATTAAATGGCCAAAAATGACTTTTCCCTTTATAAATAATAATATAATTAAGTTAAAGAAAGATTATTGGAATTTTTTAAGTATCCAATATTCACTCATTTGACCACAGATCTCAAAATTAATAAATAAACTAAGAAATCCGAAAATTCTGAGCAAGAGAACGTTTAAGAGTGTTTGAAGTAACATTATTAGACTATGACTTTATCTTAATCAAAAAAAATTGAACTGAAGTATGTAATTATTAAACCTTATATTTATGTGAAATTGAAATTCATAATTCTCATAAAAAGTGAAAACAGAGCAATATAATAAAGAAATTTTTAGTTAAAATAATATCTAACTATCTAATATTTACTATTCATCTATTCTTTCTGAACTCTTATAGAAAATAAACAAATTATTAAGCTCACATAAACTACTTACCAGTGTCCAATTATTAACATTACTATTATTCTAATCTACGTTATTCTTTTTAAATCTTAAATCTTTGAGTAATTTTTGGAAATGGTACTTTGTCAAGAGGGCTCGGGGGATGTTGGCAGGAATTCCTCCCTATCACTTCCCAAAAATAAAAGTGGGGAATAAAAAAATTGTAAAGTGAAGTGGTGATCGAATCTTTGATATGTTTCTTATCTTTCTTGAGATTTTTTGTTTTTAAGAGATTTAAAGAGAATTTTTAAAGCTTTTAAGAACTTTTCAATATAAAAGATTTTAGATGAAGACAGAGAGAGTTTGAAAGGATACTTTTTATAAAGAAGTAATTTTGAGGATGCAAAGATCATTAGAGGGAAGTTTATCCCGAAGAAGATTTTTTGAGGTAAAAGCAGAGGAGATTTAGAAATATGAAAAGATTTTAGAGTAAGAAGGACTTAGGCAAAGATAAAGATGAGAAAGGTAAGGAAGATTTAGTATAAAGTCGAAGTTGATGAATATTATATCCAATAGTGTGAGACTGGTCGAAGGGATTTGAACAGTCGCAGAAACATGAATAAAGAGGTTGTCAATGGAAGAAGGTGCAGGAAGTAAGAAAACAGTATAGAGCTTCTAGTGCAGATAAAGGTAAATTTCATCTTCACTTGAGAATTGGGTATTTCAGCGAAAATCTAGATTGAGATATAATTAGAGGTGTGATATGATATTTCTCTTGATGTGTGGATGATTTTCATAGAAAAAGTCTTCTTCTCTTCTCTGAATTTCTCTTGGTCACACATCTTTCGGTCTCCACGTTTCTGATTTGATTTGCGTTATGTAGAATTGGGGAAGTAGACCTGTTCTTTCCACAATCTTGCTTCTACCCTCTATTTAGTGATTTACCCAAGTCCTGAGGAGACTAACAAACTATTACTTTCATTTAAGTATTCTGTAGTCTCGAACTATTTCTGTTATAAGAAGATATTCGTGTGCTTTCTATTATCATAGACTTAATTGGATGGTTTCTTCTTATATTTATCTCCTTACGAACTCCCTAATTTCACAAGGATACCGGTTCTCCACAAATGAATGTCCTCGCCTGATTTTTCATTAAGTTCACTAGTTATTGCAAATTAAAAAGTTTTCTTTCTCATGAGTAATTTTAATAAATATTTTATGGTTGTTAAACATCTATTTTCAAATTGTCAACAGTATCTTTGCTCTACGGATAAGATTTTATATATTATGATAACAGTCTTATGGAAACGTTTCAAACCCACACTAAGGAAATGCCTTATTAATAAATCAAGAGGGAATGAAAATGATCAACAAAACTTACGAATTCTGAATGTAGGAAAGCCAAACGCGGTTCTTATTTAATTAAAAATATAATTTAGCAACTGTGGATTAAAAAAAAAGAAAGTATCTATTGCCATCGCTTACCATGTTTTTAATGTCTTTAATATATATTTATCAAAATCAGCTCCTCAAAATAACCCTAAAATAAAATTTTTTTTAATGTGCTGCATATTAATTTTCATATATAATAAACGTTCTGAAACAGAAAGGACATTAATAACTAAAAAATGTATATATTTAATGATATATCTTAAAATCATTTAATTATAAAAAATATTAAGAAAACATAATTATCATAAGTTATTGGGGAGACCTTTACCACTAACAAATATTAAACCACTCCTACAGAATTAGTATAGTTCATATAATCATAAAAGAAGACTTTGGCAAGACTTCGGTTGGTTTGTTTTCTTTTCACTGTCATCCACCTCTCTGAAAATATTCCGTGTTAAAGTTTTGAATTAAATCAAGTGAGTAAATTATATAATGACGTATCATTATCCGTAAGGCGCAATAGAAGCGACTATGTTACTAGTCCAACTATCAACAACAAAATCCTAAATCAATATCATCCAATATTTCAACAACAACAAACAACAACAATTAAGTTGCCAACAAATTTTCCTCAATGTCTCAATATACTCTAAAATAATTTCAATATTAACAATATCATTAGTATTCCTATAATATTTCGAACCTTAAATTCAATGGGTCTCCTCTGGACTCTCTCATAATTCTCGACAGGTCCATGAGATCTCAAATTATAATGATCCTAAATGAATATATCGTATGGGATAGAGAAAATGATGTATAAATCATTATATATAATTTGGAGATAAAGAATGGGAATATAGAATGATATTTTCTGAATCGATTTATCTTATCTGAACATAGACTAATTTTTTTATAAATCGATATATCGCATGGAGATATAGAATATCATTTGAATCGATTTATCGTATGGTAATATTGAATTGTATCATCTGAATTGATATATCGTTTGAGAATATAAAATACTATTATATAAATCAACTTATCTCACGGATTCAATATTAATCGTAAATGTACTGAATTTAAGCACTTGTTATTAATTATATATTATAATTATTTTTCTACGATGAATATACCTGTATATGTTTGGTCCACTTGACCTAGATATTCGATTTAAATTGTTAAATTATTATTTATTTGATATATATTATTATATATTATTATTATTATAATTATTTATATTATTGTTTATATTATATTATTAATTGTTTATTATATTTATTATTATTATTATTATTATTATATTATTAATTATTTATTATATATTATATTATTATTATAATTATTTATTATTATTATTATTTATATTTATATATTATATTATTATTATTATTTAATATTATTATATTTAATTTAATTATTATTATTATTATTATTATTATTATTATTTACTTATATATTATTATTATTATTATTATTATTATTATTATTAATTATTTATTATTATTTAATTATTATTATTTAATTATTATAATTATACATATTTATCTCCAGAGTCTTTACTCCCAGTACATGTTAGCACATGTTTCTCCAACGTTAGTTTATATTTTTTGTACCAACTAATTAGATTTTTCATTTGCTATTTACCTCATAGTTTAATTATATGGTAATATAATCAATCTTTTATTTATAACGTGTTAACATGACTGTTTCAGTTCTCCTCTGTCTCTATAGATGTTTTTTTTTATAATTTACTGAAGAATATTTTTTAACTATTCTATAAGGTCCCAACCATCTGAATGATGCCTTTGAACTCTTGACATTCTCACATGGCTTGTATATTTATTATTTATAATTAAACAAATATCTCCGACTTCAAAATTTTTGTAATTTTTTATCAACTTATAGTATCTTCTTTGTTTATCTTGAGATTTAATATGGTTTATAACTCTTTACACATGTTTCATTTTATAATATTTCTTTCTTATAACTTTTATTGTTGGTTGATATCTGTTAGCATTTTTATTATTATCAGAGAGGGGTTAAATATTAATTAGATCAGTTCAAATAGAACAAGGGAAACTTTCAAATATCCAACAACGATAAAATGAGAATTTGATAAGACAAGTATAAGCAAAAAATGTAAAATATTCTTCCATGCAAGAAAGAAAAGAATTATCCTCTAAAGCTGATGCAAGGGCATTTTAATAGTTACTATTTGGATTTTTCCACGTCCGGATTTTGACTGGTGGATGCAGAAAAGGTAGACTGTGAGAAATATGAGTTTTGATTTATAGAACGTGAACACTGACGCACTCCATCACATAACGTGGAATGGAACTTAGAGTATTCCATTATCTCAGGATGTGACATCACTAAGAACGGGCTTGACAAACATATTGATATACATTCTATTGACCAAATTCTATGTGCTCAAGTGTTGGTTTCTTTACTTAGCTACTTTGTGAATGGGATAAAGCCTGATACGATTATACAAGGGAAAAGCAATAGAAACGAATTAAGTGAAAAACGAAAACGATATTTTGCATTCCGCTTTTCCCGACATTAGAGGTCCATTATATCTATAGCCTAACAGAGGACCGGGTGCATTAGGTGATCTCATAATTTTGAAGAGGTGCTCTAATTGTTTTATATGGGGATAATTTCTGACAATACTAAACATTATTTACATATTCTTTTACATACTGAGACATAGGCCAAAAAAAGAAAGTTTCTGCTCTTTTATGTTTTTAAAAAACAAAATGAAAATTTTAAATGTTATTCATGAGCAATGCTTAAGGCTGAATTTATTAAGGAATGTGGAACAACTACGGTTTCCATATACGATCTATTATTTTTATCTTTTTGTATGAAATGTAAACAATTATTTATCATGGCAAAATTACGTAAATTAATATTTCTGGGAATTCCCTCTATATTTTTCTTTTCAAAATAATTTATTACTCTTCTCCAATTTATATCATTTAACTGTTCTTTACGTATGGTTTCTGAACTGAACACTACAGAAGGGTCAAAATTTATGGAGTTTATATTTATTGTTTGTATACTTCTACTGAGAGCATCTGCTACTATATGATCACCTCCTGCTTTATATTTTACATCAAAATCAAATTCTGACAATAACAATGCCCATCTGGCTATCCTAGGAGTAGTAGGTTTAAATTTAAATAAATACCTTAATGCCTGATGATCCACAATCGCTGTAAATTTGTGTCCATATAAATAATAATCAAAATGTTTGATTGAACTTACTAACACCAACGCTTCCTTCTCCGTTGTACTATAATTCTGCTCAGGTGATGATAACTTTCTAGAGTAATAAGCAATTGGTTTGTCTACTCCATCTATCTCTTGAGTTAGAACTGAACCTATAGCTATATTAGAGGCATCTAAATGTAATTAAAAATGTTTATTAAAATCTGGATATATGAGAATTGGTGAAGATATAAGAAGTTCCTTGATTTTCTCAAAGGCATTATTTTCGAGTTCTTTCCAAATAAACTTGGCATGTTTTTTTGTTAAGTAAGAGGAGCGCATATTTCTGAGAGATTATTGATAAATTTTCTATAATATTGAATCATTCCTAATAATCTTCTTACCTCTTTAACATTAGTCGGCCTTTTATATTCCCTTAGATATTGGCTTGTCTTTTGATTTGGGTGTATTTGTATTCACTCTGTCACTTACCAATATGTGCTAAATATTACAGAATCTGTGGAAATTTACATTTCTTAAATGATATTTAAGTCTGAATCTTGATATATCTCGATATTTGTTCTCAATTGTTTTAAGGTGTTCATTCAAATATTAGCTGGTTATAATATCAATCGTCCATATAATGCCTTGAACAGAATTACCTAGTATATTCGGAAAACAAATTGATAATGTACGACAAACCATGTAGAAGGTGCTCCATAATCCATAGCACATTCGAACATGCAAATAAGAACTATTATCTGGTGTTTTTGTTCAAAATATCATTTTTCTTCTATAAATTTTGATTATAGCCTTTAATGTTATCTATCTAAAATGCTAAAATATTTTGATCCACCTAAAGATGTTAAATTTCATCAATTCTGGGCATGGCCAATAACTTGCTGTTTTCGTACTGAATTTATTTTGCCTGCGCATGACAATTACAAATCGCTGTGGACCATTGAACATTCTTAATAGAGGATTAAGTGTGTGTGGACTATCGATTTTTCTAATTTAATCCTAATTCTAACATTTTGTCAATATGCTCCTGCATAATCTCTTTCGTATACTGAGGAAGTCTATAATGAAGTGTATGAATTGGTTTAGTTTCCCCTGTATAAATTTTATGTTTAAGTAATTTACATAATCCTATATCATCTGATGTTTGCGCGAAAGCACTCTTATATTTGGTTAATATTTCTATTAATTTTACTTGCTGATTAGTATTCCAATTGTTTAAATCTATGCTGGATAAATCAAATGAATTATCCTTACTCACAACATTAGGAGTATCTATATCTTGTTGCGCTTGATAAATATCTCCTATGATCTCTTTTTTATTTAATATTACCTCATGGTCAAGGTACTTAGCCACTGTGAACGGTACTTGCAGTTCTTTATTTACATTTGCCAAAGTATTTCCTACCTTTATGCCTTCCATTCTGCAGTTGTGTTCAATAACAATATCCTTATCTTTCCAATCATCATTTATCTTACCATAAGTTTTTATAAATGACCGAGGTGGTAAAATTATTTTTTTATCCATAATTATTTTGCTATTAGCAACTACTTCTTTAGATATATTATAACAATAAGATAGTTTTGTTTAACAATAGGAAGTGTATGATTATTTATATATATAATGTTGTTTTCGAAATCAAACGTTACATTTCCTAATCTTTTCAATATATCTCTACCAATCAATATTTTCCCAGGAAATTGGGTTTCTTCTAATATATATATCTCGTGCAATATTTTTATTTTCCCTAAATTTAAATGAAAAACCGATTTCCCAACTATTTTTAAAATTTCTCCTGAGACACTTGAGACTTTAATATTTGACTCCTTTATTTTTTTATAATGATGGTCCATTTCTAAAAAGGTTTTATAAGACATGACCGAAATAATTGATCCCGTATCGAAATATGAGTTTATTACTTTATTATCTACTTTAATTTTAACTATTGGATTGTCTAAATTTTCCGAAATGGACCTCTTTGTAAGTTTTTTGGATACTGGTTTGACATCTGATTATTTGAATAAAGTTTAGGACAATTAAAACGTTTATGCCCCATTTCTTTACAATAAAAACATTGTTTATCATTAAAATAGTTTTCCCTGTTAGCATGATTATAAAAGTTACCCCTAAGGTTGCTAGGATTTGCCTGACTGTCCTGATTTATATTCCCCATCGTCCTTCTACTTGGAACTAACTTTTCTGCTTTTATGGCAGTTTGTACACAGTTATTATATGACTCAAACTCTTGAACTCCTATTAATTTCTTTATCTCAAAATTTAATCCATTGACGAATATAGAAATTACAAATTGGTCCCTGTTTTCTGTGTTTTCGAATTCGGTTAATATATTCATAACATTCTCACTTATTTCATCGATCTTGTTAGCGTAATCTTTAACAGTGAGATATACTTGTTTTACATTTGTAAACTGACTGTAAGCTTCCTGCTTTGATATCACTACAACAAATTTTTTATTTAGGAAGGAGACTAATTCATTAAAATTTAAGCTATCAATATCTGGGTTTGAGTTTCAATAAGTTTGGGCCTGTTCTATACATAAACACCTTAATATACTTATTTTGCTTTCTTCACTCCAGTTTTCTAATCTTGCCCTTATATTAAACTGGTTTAAAAAGTTTTTGAAACTTGTTTTCCCATTAAATGGTTTAAGTTTACCTAAAATATTTGCAAATTGCGGAACATTACTATTATTTTCTGCCATTTTTAACGTTAACTATTATAATATTAATAATATATTCCTATCACTAATAACTGGCTTTACTAAACTAAAAAATAAATCTTACAGAAGGTTGTTAACAATCACTTTCTCCTAAACTTGCTAAAAAAAATCGCTACAATATCTAATAAAGTCCACACCGCTAGCTACCAATGAAAGGAGATTGAAAATTACGTTCTCACCGCTGTCAACAATGAAAGGAGTTTTTAAAATGTGACCTTTTTCTAATAAAGTTATATCTAAATTTATAAGACTTTCTAATAATCATTTCAATAAGTCGAAGTAAAATTTTTAATGTCTTTAATAAATAACTTCAAAATCTTTTCAACGATATAACCTTTCGATATTTTTACCCAGTGATTTCAACCTTTTAAGCAATAAAATAGCCAGTAGTGACAGGATTCAGAAAAAAAACTAGCAAAAGAATAACATTTTATTATTTATATATATACATAAACTAATATTAATGGTAGCTCTGGTCAAACAGTTTGCTCTTCGAAAAATGCATGAAGGTTCATAAATATAAATATAAATAAGGATTTTTAACAACACACACAATTTTATTTACCAACGACAACAGCAAATGAGTTTAAGGAGAAACCAAAAACCTAAATAAAGGTGTATGAGGGAGAAACCTTCATCTAATTTGGAGAAACCAAATTAGTACCTTAGTTTTGTATAAGAGAAACCTATACAGGTATACGTTGGGAGAAACCAACGTCTAATTGGATATACCACTAGTACCTAATTTCGTATTAGAGAAACTAATACAAATATCTGTTGGAGAAACCAACATCTAAAATCGTATTAGAGAAACTAATACAATATTTGTTGGAGAAACCAACATCTAAATGGAGAAACCAAATATTCTAAAGTCGTATTAGAGAAACTAACACAAATACCTGTTGGAGAAACCAACATCTAAAATCGTATTAGAGAAACTAATACAGGTGTATGTTGGAGTAACCAACATCTACAATCGTATTAGAGAAACTAATACGATATTTGTTGGAGAAACCAACATCTAAATGGAGAAACCAAATTTTTTTTTTTTTTTTTTAAAGTTCACACCTCACGGGCATAGCCCTATTCAAGGAGGGGAACTTCTCTAGGTAATTTCTACCTAGGATCCGATCTAGGATTCGAACCCGCGACCTTGCCATGCGACTCCGTCGCTCTACCGTTTGAGCCACGGTAGCGGCAAATAGTACCTTAGTTGTCAATATACGCTAACAATATTAACACAGGTGTATGTTGGAGAAACCAACATCTATCCGGCAAAGCCAGATAGTACCAGACGTAAAGAGAAACTTTACTCAGTTAATAATATCAGATATATCAACATAGGTTTACACCGGATAAACCAGCGTCTAATTGGCAAAACCAATAGTACCTTTAAAAGAAAGAGAAACTTCCTTGATATAGCATAAGACTTTAACTTAGAGATATTTGTCTGGAGAAACCAAGCAAAATACAACTAGAGAAACTAATTGTATAATTGCGAGAAAAACCGCAATACTTCTAAGTAGATATCAATGGAGAAACCAATGATAAAAAAAAGGAAGAAACCTTTTTTTAAGCCCTTTTGAGAGAAACTCAAAGATGTGGAAGCGAAGCTTCCCCAAATGCTTATCAGTCCTTAAAAACTACCTATTAATATTGAGTTTAGGAAAGTATAATAATTAATAACTAAATGTGATATAAACTAAACTTGATTCTAAAATAAGCTTAGCACTAAACTAATAAATAAATTAGAACTTAAAATATACTGACTTAATGCAAAATTTATGGTTAATGGCTAACTAATATAAACATGTATATATATATAAATATATATATATATATATATATATATATATATATATATATATATATATATATATATATATATATATATATATATATATATATATATATATATATATATATATATATATAAATATATATATATATATATATATATATATATATATATATATAGATGTTAAATATTGCATAATAATCGCAATTATATAAGATTTTAAAGAAAGAACATATAATGAGAAGGTAAAGAATTAACTGCCTTCTCCGGGATTGAACCACCGCCATGTTGCGACTGAGGACAATATACCCGGTGCGTTACGATTGAGCCATCCTCTAACCCAAAAAAGTTGGATTCAAGAACAATTATAAAGCTACCGAGCTCCCTTGTGTCCAGCCTGTCCTATCTCTCGTTCTTTATATTGTAGATGTTAAATATTGCATAATAATCGCAATTAATTGCGATTGTTATGCAATTTCAGCATCTACAACTATAAGAACAGAAATAGATAGGCTGGACGCAGTGATGTCTGCTGAAGAACTCGACAATT
>JABUQX010129535.1:10000-12500 GCA_015478945.1 Trachelipus rathkii
AAAATATTTTGGAAATTTTTTAAAAATTTTCTTTTTAGTATACAAATAATTATCTAAGTAAAAAAGGTGTATCATGTCCTACTGTACTAGCCCTGCAAATTTGATACTGATCGGAAAAGTAGAAAAAACATGTATATAAAATTTCACTTTTGCATAAAAAAAATTTTGGGGGGGGAAAACTCTTATATTAGTATATTCGTGCATTTTGTAGGTAAAAGACCCATCTATTTATATTTCAAGTTTGAAGTCATTTCAAAACAATTGTAGGAGTTGATGCTAAAAATATCAAAAACTTAGGTTTTGAAAAAAGGAAAATACCAAAACAATGACTAAAGACACAGAAAAACACCCGAAAACGATGTTTTAAATGCTAGGAAAACTTAAAGTTTGCTTCTTTTCCCATCAAAATTGGCTGAAAATTAAGAATTATATGCATTTTTTTTGAGGGGTGAAATTCTGCTCAGCCGACCCAAATATTGGACCCTGCTCCAGTAATTTTATATTATCTTTTCTCTCGAGATTTATTTTTCAGAATCGTAATCGTTGCAGATTTGAAAGTTGTAGAAAGTTGTGCTCTGTCTTACATGTAAAGAAATATATATTTTTGTTAAGTTTTGTTAAAAGTTACTGTGATGTTGTAAAATAACACCATTATGTTAGAGATATGTTGAAAAAAGTGTGAAAGGTAAGTTTTGGAGTGTGATGTTAGCTACTTGCAAACAGTATGCATTGGATTTTGTTAATGATAGCAATTTATTTATATGTAAGTTATGTTAGATATGTTATTTTTATGCTATAAACATATAAAGAATGAATCTCCGTTGTGATCGTGCAAAAGAACTTATTTTATTTAATGTTAGATTCTTAAATGTGGCTTGAATCCCTTATTGAATATATAAATCAGCATTGATATGTTGTTACAGCTGTGATAGAATATGAGAGATGTGTTAAGTTTTATGGGCAATATTACTTACTTTTCCCAATTAAAAAGCAGAGAACATTGTTAGTGAATGCAGTTTATTCGTACGTAAGGTATGTTAGGCATGCTGTGACTCGTTATCTTCTTAGTTCAGGTTATGTTATGTTTGCTTTAGTGACGCTAAAACATTGTTATGCGTTTGCATTTATTCGTTGATCAGTGTGATAGCTAGGGTTTGGTTATGATAAATTTTTGTTAAATATTACAATTTTAATGGTTAAATCAACAAGGCGTAAAATAGATATGTTTGAAAGGTAAGGTAATGTTGAGTTTGATGAGGTTGAGGTGATGATAGCTTACTTGTTGCAGACATACAGGTAACTTTGCTAATGGTAGCAGTTTATTCATAAACAAGACATGTTACGTATGTTATGTTTTTAGTTTTGGTGGTATTAAATTACTTTGGCATATGTTATAACTTTGTTATCTTAGCATTTATTTGGCGGTTAGTGTGATAGTTAATTTAAATCACAATAAAAAAATTTCTAAGTTCTGATAAATATCGCTATGCTAATGTAAAATTAACATTGATATGACTGAATAGTAAGGTTAGGTTAAACTTTGTAGGAAATGTTAGCTACTTTACTCTGCTTGAGCTGTTAACTATGCAATGTTAGCAGTTTATTCGTTCTTATTGGACTGCTAGGTTCTTGGTTGCACATTATGTTCATAGTTTAGGTGATATTAAATTAAGTTTACAGATGTTCAAAACCTTTGCTTTGTTAGCATGTATTTGCTCATGGTGTATGTTAGGATTGTTTTGGACATTATATTCTTAGTTCAAGTGATATTATATTAGTTTTTCAGATTTTAAAATTATTTTACTTTTGCATTTATTCGCTGGTCAGTGTGATAGGTTAGGTGAGATAGTTTTTGATAAGTTTTTGAAAAAATATTATAATGTTAATGCTAAATTAACATTGATATGACTGAACAGAAGGTTATTTTGAGTTTTGCAGGTAATGTTTGCTACTTTACTGCTCTTAAGCTGATAACTGTGATACTGTTATCAGTTTATTGTTTCTAAAGGACTGCTAGGTTTGTTGTGTTACAATATGTTCTTAGTTTAGGTGATATTAAATTAGGTTTGCAGAATGTTAAAACTTTGTTATAATGGCATGTTCTTAGTTTAAGTGACATTATATTAGCTTTACAGATGCTAAATCATTGTTATGTTGGCATTTATTCGTTGGTCTGTATGATAGTTAGGTTAGGTTACGATAGTTTTTGCTAAGTTTCTAAAAGAATATTACAATGATAATGTTAAATTAACATTGATATGACTGAATAGTAAGGTCAGATTAAGGTTTGTAGGTAATGTTAGCTTAAGCTTTGAATATGATGTTAGCTACTTTACTGTTCTTAAGCCGTTACCTATGATTATTTTAGCAGTTTATTCGTTCTTAAGGATTGCTATGTTCGTGGTTGTACATTATGTTCTTAGTTTAGGTGATATATTAACTTTACAGATGTTAAAACTTTATGTTGGAATTTTCTTAGTTTAAGTGATATTGCCGCTAC
>JABUQX010129536.1:0-5000 GCA_015478945.1 Trachelipus rathkii
TCCTTTCCGATATTTGATACGTCGACCGTTGGAGATTGCAGTAGTTTTGCAGTTTTTTTACTCATGACTCCAGAAGGTGATCTCAGTTCTAAAATTCACCTCTCCATTAGACTATAGAATATAAACACAAAGAGATCGATAACCTCACATTTTTAGATCTTGTTGTAGTCGTGGCTTTTATTTCCCTTCATAGATTTTTAATGAAGATATATTCATTATTTCATTAATTAGAAGGATAAGGAGTGTTACTCAATCTGGCAGTCTAATATATAGATATATATTTTGCCTATATATATATTATAACTTAGAGTATAATATACATATATATCATATTCAATAAAATATTACATTTATATATAATATATATATATATATATATATATCTAGTAATACATATATGACTTTTTATTAGAATATTACATTTATTTAGAGCCACACGTTAGATTGGTCAAATGAATGATCGGTTAATTCTGACTCCAAGTGTAATGATATGATAACAAGTCGAATTTTAGGTACCAAATAGCCCTTGAATAGTAATCAAAAATTAGAAAAGTAATATAGAATAGCCTTATTGGTTGGCACCAACACGACAATATCTATCACAATCTATCCAAAAATTCTCAAATGTAATGTGACATGAAAGCGTTTATTCTTTTGCTTTATTTAAATTTAAACATAACTAATCAGTGATACTATAAAACCGTTATATTATCAGGTAGTACTTTAATTAACGAAAGTCAATAATTTTTAATTTCTATCAATTATTATTATTACTTATATATATAGGTAGTTATAGATCACGTAGACGGGTAAATACTGATTTATCTTATTATATGTTAAAGTTTAGTGTATATAGTTTAAAATAGATTTATAACCATATACATTACATAAATATAAGCAATAAATGGTTATAAAGCTTAATAGTTTAAATCATTAGTATTTACTATATATAGAAACATGTAAATTAAATAAGATTTTAGTAATACTTTTTTTATTGTCATTTTTATTTTTAATTAATATTTTTAGATGAGTGTTGAAAAACTGCTTTTAATATAACAAAGATTTCAAAAATGATGGAACATTATATCGTTGCATTTGTTCACACAATTCTAAAAACTAAATAATCTTTACTATCTGACTAGTTCATAATGGGATCGGTCAGTCGAGTTTTAGATCGGATGCGGATAAGATGAAGGTTCCGAATACAGAATATCGAATACCAGCTGGAAACGAAGGAATATTGCGTGGCCTAACAGCGGATGCCCTCTGAAATGAGTGCTAGAGGAAAATGAGATGAGTTTGAGATATTCACACACGATGAAAAAGAGAATTCAGCACATGTATAGGGTGAGAGTCGACGATTAGAGGCAAGGACACATTGTGCAGGGAGTGGAGAAGAGCTTCGAGAATATATATAGCGGAACACGATCTTACAACATTATCATGTAATCGGCAAGAGTGTGAATTTCTATTACCTAACATAGTAACTATCTCTTTAGTTGTGCGTCTTGGATATAGAATTATTCACAAGAGTCGAAAAAATATATCAGATATATTAAAATATATTATATTATATTCTTCATATTTATAATAAAATATGTTAAAAAAATTAATAAAATGTAACAAAAGACACCGATCGAAACTGGAGATTATAGAGGTTTCACGGGGTAAATTTTATAAAAATAATTATTATTGACTATATATAATCAAAATACACATTTTATGTAAAAATGACATAGAATCTTCTTCCATAGATGAAGTTGAGACACGATACAGCTAAAATTATTTTCTATCCATAAGACCGTAACCGCGGAGAGAGCGAGTTACAATCCTCCATTAGAAGACAATTATAAAAAGAGAAGAGAAAAACTGCGAGGAGTATCAACATGTGTACCCCAATACGATACAGACTAAAGGGTATTCGAATTTCTCTCGTGACGGTACTAGTATATCAGAATCAGTATCACGAAAAGGACTAACCAGACTGTTAGGTATCGGAGGTTTTTGACGGCTTCCACTGAAATTCAAAAAGTAACATATTCTTGTTTAAACAACTTCAGAGAGTTATTTTGCATTGATAGTGCGGGGTCCAAACTTAATAATTTCAAAGTATTCATCCCTCCTGTTTTCGTGTCTCTCTTCATTATAAAAACATTTCTGTATTTCTATCTTATTTAATCATAATTGTACACGATATACCACTAATTGTAAAATAAATTTTTTTTTGAGATAAATAAAAGTCTAAGTGCTTCACGAGACTCATAAAACACTATCACGCAGAGGGTAATAAATATTATTATATCTCTCGGTTAATAAATAATAACAATATCATAAAAACTTTACTTTTTACGTATTATATAATTAATTGGAAGTATCTATGGAACCCGTATGGAGTATTTTCCAAACAAGTTTATTTGTGTTCTTCTCAATCCTACTTATATCTAACTTAATTATATTTAACTTATAAATGTTATAATTTAATACTACTGATTTTCGTATAGTATATATATAATATAAATATAGTATATAAATTTCAATATAAGAAATCATCACTTTAGAGAACAAGCATAGACGGGTGAGTTAAAATGTGGAGGTATAAGGGGAAAAACAGAGAGTCAAAGAGGATCCAATAATTGTAAAATAGATTATGCTTTACATTATATTAAATTTATTTTAAATAGAATTATAATAATATTAAATGTTTATATTAGTTCTTATTTGAAGTAATCAATCTTTCCTATAATCAAATATCTACTATCTTATGTTAATAATAAGAAAAATATATTACGAATCTAGGTTTACAAATATTATAGCTATATGAAGTATATATATATATATATATATATACTTTACCTACTCCCATTAAAAGCATAAATGAAAAATTGTTATAATTAATTTTATTTTTTTTATGCATATTTACACCACCTAGTTTAGGGTAATATTTTGCACGAGAATAAAACACAACATTTGAGAGAAGAATTTAAATTGTTATATGAGAATTACTCAAGGGCAGTCATATCGGATATAATCATTATAGAAGATATATTAAACTAATGAATAATTATAGTCACGATTTTATATAGTTATCTATATACTGTATATACTCTATTATACCATTTTATTAATATCCCTATTTGAAATTAGGGAGGGGAGAGATACAGCTTTAGCATCATAATAATGATGCGAGCACAAACCATCATCAGTCCTACATTGTAAGATATCCAATATTTATTACTAATCGTAACTAAATCCCTACTTCATCTTTCAAATAGGAAACAATAATCTTAGGGATCGGTTCTCGAAAATCACTTTTATTTCGCGTACGCAGTTATTGTTTTGAATATATATAATCTTAATATATATATATATAGTAATAGCATCTATATTCAAGTGCTGTAGTAATCATGAGAGGGTATTAGTCAGCAAAATTACTTTGGTATATATTAGGGGATAAGACTATTATATATTATATTATTATATCTATTACCGTACATATAATTATAGTATATAGAAAACAGCATTCATATCAACAATCATTGAAATTAAATACTATATTCAAGGAGATTTTTAATAAAAATGAATTTAATAACTATAATAAAATACCTCATATAGTAGCATGATACGAGTGCCACTAGATATAGGGTAATCCAGTGTAGGGGTCTCATTCGGACACAGGGGACGTAACGAGAAGGAACATCTACCGCTCCCATAACCTCCTAGTATTTATCCCTCTCAAAGAATACAGAAAGCAGCAGAGCCTTACAATCAAAAACAAATATTTTTCATTGGGGGGATGCGAAGGACCGTGATCAGAAGCGCGATGGGGTACAAGAGGGGGGACGCAGTCCCGCACGTCGTCCCCCTTAGAGGCGAAGAGAGACTCAAAACTGGATGTATTCTAGGGTTGGATCTAGATTCCTCTATGTTGGTATAACGTACTACGATTTATTTAATCATAAAATTCGTGAATATTAGTGTATACAATTTAGATTACTATAATAGTAAATTGTAATAAGTTTATACTGATAGCTAAATATAGACTACTAGATATAATAATTATATAAAGGTATATATTATATTTAATAAATATATAAATTCCGACAAACGAAACTGGTATCGAAAAAAACGCGAGTCGACTCCGCAGCATTTTAACCTCTGCTCTCTCGAAATTTCTTTCTGATGTCCAACGTTGCTATAATTAGCCATATATTACTATAATAATAATATATATATATATACATATATATTATATAATGAATATAATATTATATATAATTATACTATAATATAAATATATATATATATAATATAATGTAGTGTGTGGTGTGAATTATTTTTCTATAATCATTTATTTTCGACTTAATTGTAACTACATTAATAGTGAAATTTAGAATGATTGTGCCAGATGGTCTTTTGTATATTCATATCAATCAATGATTCGGAGGAAAAAATTTATTGCTCCCTAAATTAATTGTCTGTCAAAAAAAAATCGAGGAATGAGATTAACTTTCAATTCCTAACTTACTGACTATGTGGTGGCTTTTAAGAAAATTATCAGGGAGTTCATTTGTCAACCATTTCTTTTTGCAAAAAAAGAAAATAAATATGCAAATATACTATAGTCAAAGGGAATTAATATTAAATAAATATATATACCATTATTGATATAATATAAATAATATATATTAGTATAATAATAACTTATATATCTATTATAAATATATATAAATATATCTAATATAAGAAAATATATATATAAAATATACTATATTATATATATATATCTATATATTATTATATATAATTATATTATACGTAGTTCCATTCTAGTCATAAAATTTCCATGTAGTTCATCATCTTATCATACAACAAAATCTTTACTATATATGTAAGGAAATGTTCCTAATCACTTTGTCGATCAATTTCCGCAGCTATTCAAAATCACATGCATGTCGACACATACCAGATTTTCTTATCTCCAATCTAAATCCGCAACTCCA
>JABUQX010129537.1:0-2500 GCA_015478945.1 Trachelipus rathkii
ATATATATATATATATATATATATATATATATATATATATATATATATAACAACTTAACATAGTGGAAACATATTTGTTTAAAACCCAATCGTGCAATAAAAGTAATATTTCTTTCAAAATATTTATGTAATTACCACCAATCTGTTTTCTTAGAGTTTTTCCACTATATCAAAATGATAAACATAAAATTAGATCGGAACGAATTGGTGTATTACAATACTCTCTTATGTATAAATTCTTTCATACAATGTATGATAAAAGCAATTAGACTACGTAAATCGAGGGCTTGCAAATCTTATGCATTACTTCTATTATGTAATACAGTTTTTTTTTTACATGAAAGCAATATCCATGAATATCCATATAGCTCACTTCAAGTCTCTCAGCTGTATATAGAAATGATCAGTCATGATCTTCTAAATATGGAACGCCATCTTATTCTGGAAGATAATATCGGGTTTGGCGAATCAGAACTCATTCATAAAATTTGTTAAAATATATGTTTAATTTAAATGTGATTTTTGTGCATATAATTATAGGAATAGAGGGAGGGAATTGGCGTGGTAGAGGGAGAGGATTGACTTGGTTAAATAGAGATAACAATAATAAAAGTTGGGAGATAAACAAATGAGTATGAAGGATTTAAGAATGATTTTTAAAGTACATAAAAAAATATATATATATATATATATATATATATATATATATATATATATATATATATATATATATATATATAGAGTTATATATATATATATATATATATATATATATATATATATATATATATATATATATATATATATATATATATATATATAAATATAGAGATATATATATATATGTTATATATATATATATATATATGTTTATTATCATTATATATATATATATATATATATATATATATATATATATATATATATATATATTTTTATATATAAAATATATATATATATATATATATATATATATATATATATATATATATATATATATATATATATATATATATATATATATATATATATATATATATATATATATATATATTTATATATATATATATATATATATATATATATATATATATATATATATATATATATATATATTTATATATATATATATATATATATGAATATTAAGTATATATATATATGTTATTATATATATATATACATTGTATATATGTAAAGGAGAACAAACAAAACACAAAATGACTCAATCTGTGGCTCGGCAGAAATAGCCCTTATAAGTAAAATTTTAAATCTTTATGTTACCTGTTTAGATATATTTGTAACTAGGTTATTATGTTGTGCATTTGAATGTTTTTCTTTTTGCATAATATTTCAGATTCATGGGAAGATTAATAAAATAAATAAGCTTTAATAAGTCTGTAAAGAATAATAATCATACTAATAATAATAATAAAATAATAATAATAATAATAATAATAATAATAATAATAATAATAATAATAATAATAATAATAATAATAATAATAATAATAATAATAATAAATAAACAATATAATGAGTGAACATTATGATAAATAATAATTCTGATCGTAAATTTGTTGAATATTGATTGGTTGATAACTATCTAGATACTATTTATTTACAACATCGTTCTCCACTTCCTGAATTTGGATGAACATTGGGAGTTATGACAAGTTTCTCTGGAGAACTTTGACTACTTAAGACCTACCAGCAATTAGTCTACTATATTTGCATTTCTCATGTTTAGTGAAAGGAATGAAAGTGAAAAAATTGTCTGTTTGTCAAAACCTGATGATTCTTCTGTTGCAGTATCCTTAATCCTTCCTAAACACATAGGATTTTTTTTTCTTTTACTTTGTTATGGAGTTACCTCCAGTGACTCAAAATTTTCTAGGTTTCTGACCTAAGTCTTTTCAGGTTTCCGTTTATACAATTCAGTAAGCTTTATATTCACTAATGAAATAAATGATCAGAGACCTGTGATTTAAAAATTTCAATTAACAAAATCAATTATGTCGTCTTCACAAGATATACTATTAATGATGCACCTCATGGAACAACCATGCAAGAGATGGAAATCAAAGAAATGGCTTCATAAATTTTTTTTTTATATTTTATGTTGGCCAATAGTTAACTCCAAACGTAAATGTTAAGTATGTTAAGGGTAAACCTAAAAAAAAAATAACATAGCACCAAAAACCTTAAAAAACATAATACTCTTAAAACATTTGGGAAATAATAATTGGAGATCAGATGGGAGAATTCTATAGCATCTTTTATAAATCTATCGTGTGGTCAATAATAGATTTATTTTTGACTTTCTCTCAAAGATTATTGCATGATACATGATCTGTAACAAAATCAGAATATTAGATTGACTGTTGGTGATCTTCATTGTTGAAAAGGGAAATTCTTAGTATCTGAAGCTTTAATGTCATTAACAGTAATTAAAAAAATGTGTTGGGATAAATATATACCTTGAGTACAAGATTGTAAA
>JABUQX010129537.1:10000-22500 GCA_015478945.1 Trachelipus rathkii
ATTCGCTCGATGTTAACTAAAAATATTTCAAAGTTTTTTAAATAATTGGATTTTCTTTTATTATTATTATTATTATTATCTATGTACATTGACAATCCATCACGAGAAAACACAACAACCCGCACTCCTTACAGATACGAAACTGACCTCTCTCTGTAAAATGTGTTGAAATAACTACTTTAGGCCTAAATTTAGGATAATCGCCCGGGGCGATTTAGGCCTAATTCCAGGTCAAAATATATTTCAAACTGACCTTTTTCTGTAAAATGTGGTGCAATAACTACGTTAGGCCTAAATTTAGGCCTAAATTTAGGATAAGCCTTTTTGTATCCCATGCTGATTTAAGCCTAATACCAGGTCAAAAGGTAATTCCAGTATAGACAAGAATCATTGTTATTATTATTTTTATAAATATATTTCAAACTGAAACATGCTGGATCGGTAAGATCCTTTAAGCAGGTAAGAAGGAAATGTTTTCCTTACTTGTGATTGGTCCGAGTAATCCTTATCTCTATATGACCTCGTATGTGATTGGTCGAGAATTATTTTAACGTCTTTTGAAAATTAACTTTGTTCTTTAAACTCATTTTAAAATCATAGTCATTTTAGCTGTTAAGCGGTGTACAAGTTATCTGATTTGTATTAAAAGTGTTTTATTTTTACTAAGTGTATATCATATTTATAATAAATATTTACATTGAGGAATAATTATTAATTTCACTAGAATAGATAATAATTAATTCACTAGATTTATAGTAGATCACGTGAAGCAAAACGCAAGAGCGCCCGCAAGCGCGACCCGGTGTGGAACCGACGCATGAACCCGCCGGCGTAATATTACTACGCGGTCGCGAAAATATGGCGCGTTGTATTTCAAAGTGGTAGGGCATACATCCTAGAGGTTGATATCTTTTGGACACCGTCCCATTCAGTATGTATAATATTAGTTTGTGTACTGTATCAAGGTATATTTACGAACCTTATAACATGTGTTCAAGCGCATTAGTTTATTTAAAGTCCTGGTATATCAGTGTTTATTACAAACCAAGGGAGATATCTCGATGGTTACCGAAGGCATACAACATCTGATATAGAAGAGGTATGAAGTTACATACTTCGAAGTAATTTTGAAGTATAATGATATGATACCAATACTGGAAATCCATAAAGAGAAATTACGGTTTGTACAATGAGGGGAAGTTTATTATGCATGTACACGCATTGTGTATTTAACTAATATAGTAATATAGTAATTATGTAATAATATTTTAGAATAAACAACTTTTTCATAACTTATACATAGAGAAGATTAAAACCTTAAAGACCTGCCTTGAAAAGGGAGGGTATGGACAACTTCTCTACGTCCTATGTAGGTGTAGCTTTAAGGCATATAAAACTTGTTTTACATTCCTTAAAGTAATAAGATCTTAAAGGCATACCACAAAGAGGAACATGGCCAGCGTCACATCCGGAGTATTTGTTCTATTTCCCTCAAGGAATTATAGCTTTAGGATAAATAAAACAAACTGTTTTTCTACAAAACAAAATGTTCTTTTCAAAACTAAATGTTTTTCAAGAAACTTTACCAGTGAAATGGTATTTTCTATAAATAAAATTAAAAATGAACAAGTAAGAAATAAAATGGACGGTTCATAATATAGGAAGCGGTATATTTGAAAATACAAAAATGATGTAATGAAAGTTTACAACGGTGTATCATAAAGAAAATATTTTCGCGACCGCGTAGTAATATTACGCCGGCGGGTTCATGCGTCGGTTCCGCACCGGGTCGCGCTTGCGGGCGCTCTTGCGTTTTGCTTCACGTGATCTACTATAAATCTAGTGAATTAATTATTATCTATTCTAGTGAAATTAATAATTATTCCTCAATGTAAGTATTTATTATAAATATGATATACACTTAGTAAAAATAAAACACTTTTAATACAAATCAGATAACTTGTGCACCGCTTAACAGCTAAAATGACTATGATTTTAAAATGAGTTGGGGTCTAAAAGATAATAAAGCACACCTGCTCAAATACAAGTTTAAAGAACAAAGTTAATTTTCAAAAGACGATATCATATAGAGATAAGGATTATTCCGACCAATCACAAGTAAGGAAAACATTTCCTTCTTACCTGCTTAAAGGATCTTACCGATCCAGCATGTTTCAGCTTGAAATTTATATTTATAAAAATAATAATAATAACACGTGATTCTTATGTCTATACTGGAATTGCTCTTTGACCTGAGTATTACTTTAATCAGCTGATACGTGGCTTATCCTAATTAGGCCTAAATTTAGCCTAACGTAGTTATTGCACCACATTTTACAGAAAAAGGTCAGCTTGAAATATATTTAATTAGGCTTTTCCAATCGTGCCCCGCCAAGCAAAAGGATTATCCTAAATTTAGGCCTAAAGTAGTTATTTCAATATTTACAGAGAGGTCAGTTTCGTATCTGTAAGTGAGTGCGGGGTTGTTGTGTTTTCTCGTGATGGATTGTCAATATACATAGATAATAATAATAATAATAAAGAAAACTGAATTATTTAAAAACTCTTGAAATATTTTGCTGAACACGAGTGAATAATATGTTATCAATTGTTATTTTTAAATAAGAACTTAGAAAGATTTAATAAAATACATGTTATGTTAGTAGAGAAGAACAACTTATTTTGTTTTTATATTGTTACATGGGTAAAGATAAAAAGTAGTAGAACAAACGTATTTGGTGTAGAGGGTTAGGCTGATCTACTGATTTACTGATTTATTGCTTTACAGTATGTAAAAGATGTTTTTATTGGTACCATAAAATTTTTAGTAAAAAGTTATTTTAAAACTCTGATAGTTATGTACTTATAAACGTAGCATAATGTTAATAATAAATTCTTTGTTCGAGAAAATGATTGATTTATTATAGAAGTTTTGGTTGAAACTTTGAAATAATTTTAGTTATATTTGAATGATTAATATAAATGTACGTGTTTAATTAAAAACATAAAATGTTTTTAAAAAATTCGTTATATGTGTAAGTGAGCGTGCGTGTGTGCAAACTGTGTGCGGAGCGTATGTATCTGTAGGAGGTGGTACAGTGTGGGGCAATCTGTGCAGAGTGTGTGTGTGTGTAGCAAATGTAAGTGTTCATGGTAATGTGGTAAAACATAGTGAATGTGTGTATAAGTGTCATAGTGAATGTGTGTATAAGTGCGTGTGTGTGTGTGTCATAGTGTGTGTGTGTTAAATAATAATAATAGGCATGAAGTAACACTAAGTATAATAATAATAAAAATAAAAATAATAAAAATAATAATAAAAATAAATAAAATAATAATAAAATAAATAAAAGTATTAAAACAAAATAAAACATAGTAAAAACGATATGAGCCAAAGCAGAACATACGAGCTAAAGCAGCAAAACATGAGTTGTGCAGTAAAACATGAGCAAAAGCAGGCAGTTGCTAGTAAAACATGAGTTGGTGCTATGGCAAAACATGAGTTGGTGCAGTAAAGCAGTAAACAAAGAGTTACTAATTTTCCTTGTTAGTCACACCACATTTACCGATTTACCGTTTTGGCGTATGTAATGTTAATAAATATAGCGGAGTTGCGCAAAAACATATGTTAAGCAGTAAAAACATGAGTTGCGCAGTAAAACAGCAAAATAAAGCATACTAATCCTGTAATTACCTCTTGTTGATTTACTGATTTACTGTTTAAGGTATGTAATACACAAATACGTGAAGCAGCAGTAAAACATATGAGCAGCAAAACATGAGCCAGCAGTAGCAGTAAACAGCAGCGCTACTTTTTTACCATTGGATTTACTGATTTACTGCTTTAAGCAGTATAGATACGTTAATAACTTATAAATTTCGTATTGTTTGTAGTATCAAAATGATTATATCAGACATTCTGATTTTTCTTCTTTCTTCATTCCCTCATTCTTCACATACATAAATCGACTCATCAATTGTGAATTAGTCGCTGATGGAGCTTTACCCCCAAACGCTCCTCTGGATACCGTTCCCTGATACATGACTCATTTTTATTTTAAGTAAAAGGTGTATATATATATATATATATATATATATATATATATATATATATATATATATATATATAGCAAAGTTATAACATGACTATAGTATATATATTGGTATACATATACATATACATATATATATGTGTGTGTGCGGGTGGTGGTGGCTATTGCTGAAGAGATGTATCATAGTGGATACACACACTATGACACTTATGCACACACGCACACCCGCTAGGCTATTTATACACACACACATACGCTAGGCTTTTTATACACACATACACCTACCCATAGGCACTTACGCTCACACCTATACCTACACACACAAGCACACATACCTAGACACATACATCCACCCTTGATACATATACCAGCCGTAGCTCACACCTACACCTACACACACACACACACACATATATATATATATATATATATATACACATTATATATATTATATATTATTATATATATATATATATATATATATATATATATATATATATATATATATATATATATATATATATATACACCTTTTACTTAAAATAAAAATGAGTCATGTATCAGGGAACGGTATCCAGAGGAGCGTTTGGGGGTAAAGCTCCATCAGCGACTAATTCACAATTGATGAGTCGAGTACTGAGGCCATGTAGTTACACTCTAAAACCAGGAAAAGCTGACCAATAACATTAAAAATTAGAAATCTATTTAAGAAGTTATGCCAATATAAATAATGAAAAAGAATGAGGAATGAGAAAGGAAGAAAAAAAATCCAGAGTGTCTGATATATAATCATTTTATTTTACTACAACTGTACGAAATTTTATTAAAAACATTAACATTACATACCTTAAAGCAGTAAATCAGTAAATCAATAGAGGTGTTACCTAACACCTAAGGGATTAGCGTGCTTTTGTTTTACTGCTTTACTGCTTTAACTCATGTTTTACTGCTTTAACTCATATGTTTTACTGCTTTAACTCACATATTTATTAACATTACATACCTTAAAGCAGTAAATCAGTAAATCAATAGAGGTGTTACATAGCACCAAGGGGATTAGTATGCTTTTGTTTTACTGTTTTACTGCTTTAACTCATGTTTTACTGCTTTAACATATGTTTTACTGCTTTAACTCATATATTTATTAACATTACATACCTTAAAGCAGTAAATCAATAGAGGTGTGACCTAACACCAAGGAGGGATTAGTATGCTTTTGTTTTACTGCTTTACTGCTTTAACTCATGTTTTACTGCTTTAACTCATGTTTTACTGCTTTAACTCGTATGTTTTACTGCTTTAACTCATGTTTTACTGCTTTAACTCATGTTTTACTGCTTTAACTCATATGTTTTACTGCTTTAACTCATATGTTTTACTGCTTTAACTCATATATTTATTAACATTATGTTTTTTATTTTGTTTTAATACTTTTTATTTATTTTATTATTATTTTTATTTATTTTTATTATTATTTTTATTATTTTTATTTTTATTATTATACTTAGTGTTATTTACTTCATGCCTATTGTTATTATTATTTAGACAACACACATTCACTATGACACACAACACACACACACTTACACTTATACACACATTCACTATGACACTTATACACACATTCACTATGACACTTACATTTACCCATAGACACTTACATTTACACTTACACACACACACACACACACTCACACACAGATTTACTTACACACGCAGATTTACTTACACTCACACAGATTTACTTACACTCACACACAGATTTACTTACACACGCACACTCACTTACACATATAACGTATAATTTATTAAAACATTTTATGTTTTAATTAAACATGTACATTTATATTAATCATTCAAATATAACTAAAATTATTTCAAAGTTTCTTAAAACTTCTATAATAAATCAATCATTATCTTTGAACAAAGAATTTATTATTAACTGTTAATACTTTTTGTTTATAAATTTTATAACTATCAAGTTTTAAAATAACTTTTACTAAAATTTTATGAAATTTTATTAAAAACATATATTTTACGTACCTTAAAGCAATAAATCAGTAAATCAGTAAGTCAAACCACCCACCACCTCTACACCAAGCTATGCCACGTTTTGTTCTATTGACTTACTGCTTACATCATCTTTAGCCATGTAATAAGTATAAAAAAACAAAATAAGTTCTTCTCTGCTAACATAACATGTATTTTATTAAAATCTTTCTAAGTTCTTATTTAAAAATAACAATTATTCACTTACATTTATATTATTCGCTCGATGTTAACTAAAAATATTTCAAAGTTTTTTAAATAATTCGGATTTTCTTTATTATTATTATTATTATTATTATTTGCGAATATTCATTTTTCTATGGTGTTCCCGCAACAACCCCACCTCAGATACGAAAACGACCCCCTGTAAAATGTGTTGAAATAACTACTTTAGGGCCTAAATTAGATAATCCTTGTAGCTCACATGATTTAGGTCAATTCCAGGTCAAAAAGGAGCATTTAAACCGACCTTTTCTGTAAAATGTGGTGCAATAACTACGTTAGCCTAAATTTAGGCCTCAAATTTAGGATGTTTCCTTGCATCCCATGCTGATTTAAGCTCAATACCAGCCGCAATTCCAGTATAGACAAGAATCATTGTTATTATTATTATTTTTATAAATATATTTCAAGCTGAAACATGCTGGATCGGTAAGATCCTTTAAGCAGGTAAGAAGGAAATGTTTTCCTTACTTGTGATTGGTCCGAGTAATCCTTATCTCTATATGACCTCGTATGTGATTGGTCGAGAATTATTTTAACGTCTTTTGAAAATTAACTTTGTTCTTTAAACTTGTATTTGAGCAGGTGTGCTTTATTATCTTTTAGACCCCAACTCATTTTAATCATAGTCATTTAGCTAGGTTAAGCGGTTCACAAGTTTATCTGATTGTATTAAAGTGTTTTATTTTTACTAAGTGTATATCATATTTATAATAAATACTTACATTGAGGAATAATTATTAATTTCACTAACAATAGATAATAATTAATTCACTAGATTTATAGTAGATCACGTGAAGCAAAACGCAAGAGCGCCCGCAAGCGCGACCCGGTGCGGAACCGACGCATGAACCCGCCGGCGTAATATTACTACGCGGTCGCGAAAATATTTTCTTTATGATACACCGTTGTAAACTTTCATTACATCATTTTGTATTTTCAAATATACCGCTTCCTATATTATGAACCGTCCATTTTATTTCTTACTTGTTCATTTTTAATTTTATTTATAGAAAATACCATTTCACTGGTAAAGTTTCTTGAAAAACATTTAGTTTTGAAATGAACATTTTGTTTTGTAGAAAAACAGTTTGTTTTATTTATCCTAAAGCTATAATTCCTTGAGGGAAATAGAACAAATACTCCGGATGTGACGCTGGCTATGTTCCTCTTTGTGGTATGCCTTTAAGATCTTATTACTTTAAGGAATGTAAAACAAGTTTTATATGCCTTAAAGTTACACCTATATACGACGTAGAGTTAATGTATAGAAGTTGTCCATACCCTCCCTTTTCAAGGTATGTCTTTACGGTTTTAATCTTCTCTATGTATAAGTTATGAAAAAAAGTTGTTTATTCTAAAATATTATTACATAATTACTATATTAATTAATTAAATACACAATGCGTGTACATGCATAATAAACTTCCCCTCATTGTACAAACCGTAATTTCTCTTTATGGATTTCCAGTATTGGTATCATATCATTATACTTCAAAATTACATCGAAGTATGTAAGTTCATACCTCTTCTATATCAGATGTTGTATGCACTCGGCAACCTTCGAGAATATCTCCCTTGGTTTGTAATAAACACTGATATACCAGGACTTTAAATAAACTAATGCGCTTGAACACATGTTATAAGGTTCGTAAATATACCTTGATACAGTACACAAACTAATATTATACATACTGAATGGGACGGTGTCCAAAAGATATCAACCTCTAGGATGTATGCCCTACCACTTTGAAATACAACGGCGTATCATAAAGAAAATATTTTCGCGACCGCGTAGTAATATTACGCCGGCGGGTTCATGCGTCGGTTCCACACCGGGTCGCGCTTGCGGGCGCTCTTGCGTTTTGCTTCACGTGATCTACTATAAATCTAGTGAATTAATTATCTATTCTAGTGAAATTAATAATTATTCCTCAATGTAAGTATTTATTATAAATATGATATACACTTAGTAAAAATAAAACACTTTTAATACAAATCAGATAACTTGTGCACCGCTTAACAGCTAAAATGACTATGATTTTAAAATGAGTTGGGGTCTAAAAGATAATAAAGCACACCTGCTCAAATACAAGTTTAAAGAACAAAGTTAATTTTCAAAAGACGTTAAAATAATTCTCGACCAATCACATACGAGGTCATATAGAGATAAGGATTACTCCGACCAATCACAAGTAAGGAAAACATTTCCTTCTTACCTGCTTAAAGGATCTTACCGATCCAGCATGTTTCAGCTTGAAATATATTTATAAAAATAATAATAATAACAATGATTCTTGTCTATACTGGAATTACCTTTTGACCTGGTATTAGGCTTAAATCAGCATGGGATACAAAAAGGCTTATCCTAAATTTAGGCCTAACGTAGTTATTGCACCACATTTTACAGAAAAAGGTCAGTTTGAAATATATTTTGACCTGGAATTAGGCCTAAATCGCCCCGGGATACAAAAAGGATTATCCTAAATTTAGGCCTAAAGTAGTTATTTTAACACATTTTACAGAGAGAGGTCAGTTTCGTATCTGTAAGGAGTGCGGGTTGTTGTGTTTTCTTGTGATGGATTGTCAATGTACATAGATAATAATAATAATAATAATAAAGAAAATCCGAATTATTTAAAAAACTTTGAAATATTTTTAGTTAACATCGAGCGAATAATATAAATGTAAGTGAATAATTGTTATTTTTAAATAAGAACTTAGAAAGATTTTAATAAAATATATGTTATGTTAGCAGAGAAGAACTTATTTTGTTATTTTTATACTTATTATATGGCTAAAGATGATGTAAAGCAGTAACAATGGAACAAAACGGCATAGCTTGGTGTAGGGTGCTAGGGGCTGACCTTACTGATTTACTGATTTATTGCTTTAAGGTACGTAAAATATATGTTTTTAATAAAATTTCATAAAATTTTAGTAAAAGTTATTTTAAAACTTGATAGTTATAAAATTTATAAACAAAAAGTATTAACAGTTAATAATAAATTCTTTGTTCAAAGATAATGATTGATTTATTATAGAAGTTTTAAGAAACTTTGAAATAATTTTAGTTATATTTGAATGAGTAATATAAATGTACGTGTTTAATTAAAACATAAAATGTTTTAATAAATTATTTAACAAGTTATGTATAAAGTGAGTGCGTGTGGGCAATATGTGTGTGAGTGTAAGTAACTGTGCGTGTGTAAGTAAATCTGCGTGTGTAAGTAAATCTGTGTGTGAGTGTGTGTGTGTGTGTGTGTAAGTGTAAATGTAAGTGTCATAGTGAATGTGTGTATAAGTGTCATAGTGAATGTGTGTATAAGTGTGTGTGTGTGTGTGTGTGTGTGTGTGTGTGTGTGTGTGTGTGTGTCATAGTGAATGTGTGTGTTCTAAATAATAATAACAATAGGCATGAAGTAAATAACACTAAGTATAATAATAATAAAATAAAAATAATAAAAATAATAATAAAAATAAAAAAATAATAATAAAATAAATAAAAAGTATTAAAACAAAATAAAAAACATAATGTTAATAAATATATGTTAAAGCAGTAAAACATATGAGTTAAAGCAGTAAAACATACGAGTTAAAGCAGTAAAACATGAGTTAAAGCAGTAAAACATGAGTTAAAGCAGTAAAACATACGAGTTAAAGCAGTAAAACATGAGTTAAAGCAGTAAAACATGAGTTAAAGCAGTAAAGCAGTAAAACAAAAGCATACTAATCCCCCCTTGGTGTTAGGTCACACCTCTATTGATTTACTGATTTACTGCTTTAAGGTATGTAATGTTAATAAATATATGAGTTAAAGCAGTAAAACATATGTTAAAGCAGTAAAACATGAGTTAAAGCAGTAAAACAGTAAAACAAAAGCATACTAATCCCCTTGGTGCTATGTAACACCTCTATTGATTTACTGATTTACTGCTTTAAGGTATGTAATGTTAATAAATATGTGAGTTAAAGCAGTAAAACATATGAGTTAAAGCAGTAAAACAGTAAAGCAGTAAAGCAGTAAAACAAAAGCATACTAATCCCTTGGGTGTTAGGTAACACCTCTATTGATTTACTGATTTACTGCTTTAAGGTATGTAATGTTAATGTTTTTAATAAAATTTCGTACAGTTGTAGTAAAATAAAATGATTATATATCAGACACTCTGGATTTTTTTTTCTTCCTTTCTCATTCCTCATTCTTTTTCATTATTTATATTGGCATAACTTCTTAAATAGATTTCTAATTTTTAATGTTATTGGTCAGCTTTTCCTGGTTTTAGAGTGTAACTACATGGCCTCAGTACTCGACTCATCAATTGTGAATTAGTCGCTGATGGAGCTTTACCCCCAAACGCTCCTCTGGATACCGTTCCCTGATACATGACTCATTTTTATTTTAAGTAAAAGGTGTATATATATATATATATATATATATATATATATATATATATATATATATATATATATATATATATATATATATATATATATATATGTGTGTAGGTGTAGGTGTGAGCTACGGCTGGTATATGTATCAAGGGTGGATGTATGTGTCTAGGTATGTGTGCTTGTGTGTGTAGGTATAGGTGTGAGCGTAAGTGCCTATGGGTAGGTGTATGTGTGTATAAAAAGCCTAGCGTATGTGTGTGTGTATAAATAGCCTAGCGGGTGTGCGTGTGTGCATAAGTGTCATAGTGTGTGTAGACGTGGGTGTAGGTGTGAGCTAGGGTTGGTGTATGTATCCATGGCAGGGTCGGTAAGGGTGGGTGTGTGTATATAGGGTGGGTGTATGTGTCTAGGCATGTGTGTGTGTAGGTGCAGATGTGAGTGTAAGTGTCTTGTGGGTGTATGTGTGTGTGTGTATAAGTAGCCTTAGCGGGTGTGTGTGTGTGTGTGTGTATAAGCAGCGCAACGGGTGTGTGTGTGTACAGGTGAGTGTGTAAGCATGTTTATATGATGTGTGTGTATGATGATATGGATTTTACTCTCTCTCTCGTTGTATATATATATATACATATATATATAGATATATATATATATATATATATATATATATATATATATATATATATATATATATATATATATATATATATATATATATATATATATATATATATATAAATTAATATATATATATAAAATGCAAAATCGAGATGCGCTTTTTCTAAACTTTTAATATGGAAATAGCTATTTCCAAAATTTTTGTATGCATAAAAATGATTTATATATAAGTAACATTTGTTTATATATTAATGGGCATTCAGACGGAGCCCAATTAGTTAAGTTCAATACACTTCCTTAAGAGGCTACGGGTCGAGTTGCAGTTCGGTTAGTGACTGGTATAGGTCACATTTTTTAAATTCCCACAATTCCTTTGTTCATTCTTGTGGGTGGGATGATTCGCATCAGAAGATAGAAGATGTTATGCGCATGCGCATGATGCATATACATGTATGCGCAAACGCATGGTACATATACATGACTAAGTAGTAGTATAAAATGACATGTGGCGACCATTCCTTAAAGAAGGCCCAATGGGTTCAGGATACCTGTGAAACCTTCCAGAAGAGTACAAGAGCAACTATATATATATATATATATATATATATATATATATATATATATATATATAGAGAATATAAATATATATAAAGAGAAAGAGAAATATATATATATATATATATATATATATATATATATATATATATATATATATATATATATATATATATATATATATATATATAGTGAAAGGCAAATTTGAAAATAGATTCAATGAAAACTATGGTATAGGGGATTGGGAATACCTCCTTGGAGAGCACAGACAGATAAAGCAGTCACGGTGAATGGAATGGGTATAGAGATACGGTGAATGAAACGGGGTAGGAGGGAAGGACTGGGATGATGAGGGTGTGTGTGTGTATAAGGGTGAGTGTATGTGTCTATGGATGCATTCGTGGATATTAAAATACATTCATGATCCTATGTGAAATAAACTGAAATATTTCGGATTAAAAAGGACCATGAAGGTGGGTGAGTTATAGAAAAACGAGGATGCGAAACAGCGAAAAAACGGTCCGGCTTGGTGCAGTGCGGTGCGGTGTGGTGCGGTGCGGGTAAAGTGGTGCTGCGCGGTTCATGCGGTTCGAAGGGTCGGTGGTTAGCTGC
>JABUQX010129537.1:30000-52547 GCA_015478945.1 Trachelipus rathkii
ATTATATATATATATATATAAATATATATGATATTATATACATATATATATATATATATATATATAATATTAATAATGTATTAGTGAGACATCGGTCTGGAATAAGAGGTATAGATCTAAAGTTCAAAGTGTTCAGATGGAAAATCTTAAGGGCGTGTTAGGTGTGAAAAGAATTGATAAAATGAGGAATGAACGAATTAGAGAGTTATGTGGTGTGAAGAAAGGGGTAAATGAGAGAATAAATGAAAATACATTGAGATGGTTTGATCATGTGGAAAGGATGAATGATAGTCGGTTGGTTAAGCAGACGTAGAGTGGCAAGTGTGTTGGAATCGACCGGCTGGGAGACCGAAGAAAAAATTGAGTTAGTAAAGGAATGTCTGGAGGAAGAGAAATGTGAGTTTGGCAGAGGCGAGAAGAAAGGTGCATAATAGGAGTGAATGGCGGGGTTTTGTGAGGGGGTATGGTTGTGGTCCACCTGGGCCAGGGGGTGAACCCTATACAGACAATATGCCATAGTGAGGGTCCGTCGCGGTCCAGTGAAGCTCTATTGTGGATTTTCTGACTGCGACGAGTTCTTACTAATAAGTATGGAGGGGGAGGTAAGGTTGGGCTTTCTTTTCGACTTATGCCATATTCTTCTAACTACTTTTCTGTTCCGGTGGGCTTGTCACGTAACGCGCCTTACCCAAGCCTTGGGAAAAAAAGGTAAATGGATGTTCCGTTATGCTTATATATATATATAATAATTATAATAATAAATATAATTTGAATTCAAACCCTAATATAAATATATATATATATATATATATATATATATATATATATATATATATATATATATAGTAGTATTTCAGCAATGATCGCTAAATAGATATAAATTATAATAAAAGCCTTTAAAGAGAAACTTGTAAATAATTTAGAAGAGTCGGTATTTTATCTGAAGTAAGATTTATTATTAATATATTACAGCACAAATTTTCGTTTCTTGTTCGGAAACCTCATCAGGTGCAGTTCTTTGTAAGACTAAAGTTAAAATTAATATTAACAATAAAAATTTAAAAAGTAATTTATATTTTAGATTTAAGATTTTTATAGAAATTAGTGGAGTTCATAATGTTGTTAAGAGTGGGATTAATATTGAATTCGCCTTTTTGTCTATTGTAATTATTGGTGTTAAGGATGCAGTAGGATTCAAATAGTTTTCTTCTGTGTAAATCTTTTGAATGTATGATAGGAGTCATGTTGTTAATGTCTATAGTGTGGTTATGTGTGGAACGATGTAATGTAAGGGCAGAATTTTGATTGTCAATGGTAAGGTCATGTTTGTGTTGGTTAGTCTGCGTTTAAAATCATGAGTTTCGCCGATGTATAAGGAGTTGCAATGAAGGCAAGGAATTTTATAAACACATTGGGGTATGGTAGTGGGTCGATTTATGTTAGGTCTAAGAATAGCTTTGAGGGGTAGATTTCCTGAAGAGGTAAGATTGAAATTATTGGGTAAGATGTTTTTTAATTGTTTGAGAGGAATGTTAGGAATGGGTAAGAAAGGATTGTTTTTAGAGTGGTTGTGAGTGTGCGGTTGATAGAAGGATTTTTTTGCTAGTTTAAGTGCTCGTTGTATAATGAAGTTGGGGTAGGAAAGTTTGTTAAAAATAGAGAAAAGGTAATCAAATTCGGATTGTAGGAAAGAGGGAGAGCATATTCTTAGAGCTCTGAGGAATAAGGAAGAAAGTGTTCCTATTTTTGTGTTGGTTGAATGGGACGAAAACCAATGTATGTAACTTGGGTTGTAAGTAGGTTTACGGTAAACAGAGAATTGGAGAGTAGTGAGATTATTGGACCAGGTTGTAAGAACGTCAAGGAATGGTAGGGAATTATTTCTGGAAGTTTCAATGGTGAATTTAATGTTAGGGTTAATAGTGTTGAGGAAATCGAGAATGTTATGTGGGTTAATATTGGGAGGAATAGATGCAAAAATATCATCTACATATCTGTACCAAGTAACATTAGTCATGATGGGGTTAGGAAATATGTAATAAATTTCAAGGAGTTCCATAAAAATATTACTTAATACAGGAGAAAGGGGGGAACCCATACTAAGTCCAGAATTTTGTTTCAGAAACGTGTTATTAAATTCGAAAAAGTTATGTTCCAGGGTGAGTAGGATTAATTGTTTTAAAATATCAAAAGGAAAAGGTAATATGAAATTGTTTTCATCAATAAAACGTGAAAGTAGTGAAAGGGTTAAATCTATTAGCGATGATTGCTGAAGACTTAAGATATATCCACACATGCAAGGGAGTGGGAGTGTGGGTTGATGTTTCTGGTTTTGATGATAAAATCTTCAGAATTGGTAATATGTGATGAGGAAATGTGTCCAACAAGAGGTGAGAGTTGTTTAGCTAACCATTTAGATAATTTATAGGGGACAGAATCTATGTTAGAGATGATGGGGCGAAGAGGAGTATTTGGTTTATGTGTTTTGGGGATTCCGTAAAATTTGGAGAGGCAAGGGAAAGTAGCTTTTAAATCTTTGTGAAGATGAGTATGTTCTGAAAGAATGTTTTTTAGTTTATGGTTAAAGTTATTTTGAGAAGTTTTTAAGGGATTTTTGGTGAGGAGGGAATATGTATTGTTATCAGAAAGTAAGTCGTTACATTTATGTAGATAGTCAGTTTTGTTAAGTATAACTATATTATTACATTTGTCAGATCTTGTAATTATGATGTTGTTGTTTTTTGTAAGTGAATAGAGAGCTGTGTAAAATTTAGAGGGTGTTTTCTGTTTATTTAAGGAGTTGAAAATTTTATGAATGATGAGGCCTTTCATGAAATCCAGAGAGTGGGATTCTTCTTTAAAGTTAGTTTTATATTTTTCATAGTCCACAAGAAATTTCGAAATTGGGTCCAAATTTTGTAGAGAAAAAGAGAGTCCGTATCCCAAAATAATTTTTTGATCCTTTGATAGTTCTAGATCTGATTTATTTATGACGTTGTTAATATTAGAATTTTTCACCCATACACTATTGTAATAAATATTATTAAATTTGTTGTCGAGTTTTCTCTTTTTTTCATTGATGATGAAATCTTTTCTTAGATGAGCCAAATTAAGCAATTGGGTGAAGGTATCGAGAGAGTTAGGGTTCTGTTTGTACCATGTCTCTTGGAAAATTTTGAAGTATTTAAAGCTTATTCCAAAAGCGAGTTTAATTTCCTGTTTGATGGTTGAAATTTTATTAAGAAGAATTTCTCTATGTATATCAGGGAAAGGGTTCATATCATTTGTTGTAAGATTACTTGGTACCAGAGTCTTCGGTATAACTAAATTTTTTAGGCAATTTTTAATGAAGCCTAATTGAATCTTTTTAATATTGGATAAAATCATCTGATCTCTGTATTTGAGGAATTTTTTCCTAAGTCCGTAGTTAAGATCTCCTTTAAAGAAGAATCCCACTCTCTGGATTTCATGAAAGGCCTCATAATTCATAAAATTTTCAACTCCTTAAATAAACAGAAAACACCCTCTAAATTTTACACAGCTCTCTATTCACTTACAAAAAACAACAACATCATAATTACAAGATCTGACAAATGTAATAATATAGTTATACTTAACAAAACTGACTATCTACATAAATGTAACGACTTACTTTCTGATAACAATACATATTCCCTCCTCACCAAAAATCCCTTAAAAACTTCTCAAAATAACTTTAACCATAAACTAAAAAACATTCTTTCAGAACATACTCATCTTCACAAAGATTTAAAGGCTACTTTCCCTTGCCTCTCCAAATTTTACGGAATCCCCAAAACACATAAACCAAATACTCCTCTTCGCCCCATCATCTCTAACATAGATTCTGTCCCCTATAAATTATCTAAATGGTTAGCTAAACAACTCTCACCTCTTGTTGGACACATTTCCTCATCACATATTACCAATTCTGAAGATTTTATCATCAAAACCAGAAACATCAACCCACACTCCCACTCCCTCGTAAGTTTTGATGTAACTTCACTCTTCACCTCTGTACCTGTCCCTTTAACCCTTTCACTACTTTCACGTTTTATTGATGAAAACAATTTCATATTACCTTTTCCTTTTGATATTTTAAAACAATTAATCCTACTCACCCTGGAACATAACTTTTTCGAATTTAATAACACGTTTCTGAAACAAAATTCTGGACTTAGTATGGGTTCCCCCCTTTCTCCTGTATTAAGTAATATTTTTATGGAACTCCTTGAAATTTATTACATATTTCCTAACCCCATCATGAATAATGTTACTTGGTACAGATATGTTGATGATATTTTTGCATCTATTCCTCCCAATATTAACCCACATAACATTCTCGATTTCCTCAACACTATTAACCCTAACATTAAATTCACCATTGAAACTTCCAGAAATAATTCCCTACCATTCCTTGACGTTCTTACAACCTGGTCAAATAATCTCACTACTCTCCAATTCTCTGTTTACCGTAAACCTACTTACAACCCAAGTTACATACATTGGTTTTCGTCCCATTCAACCAACACAAAAATAGGAACACTTTCTTCCTTATTCCTCAGAGCTCTAAGAATATGCTCTCCCTCTTTCCTACAATCCGAATTTGATTACCTTTTCTCTATTTTTAACAAACTTTCCTACCCCAACTTCATTATACAACGAGCACTTAAACTAGCAAAAAAATCCTTCTATCAACCGCACACTCACAACCACTCTAAAAACAATCCTTTCTTACCCATTCCTAACATTCCTCTCAAACAATTAAAAAACATCTTACCCAATAATTTCAATCTTACCTCTTCAGGAAATCTACCCCTCAAAGCTATTCTTAGACCTAACATAAATCGATCCACTACCATACCCCAATGTGTTTATAAAATTCCTTGCCTTCATTGCAACTCCTTATACATCGGCGAAACTCATGATTTTAAACGCAGACTGTACCAACACAAACATGACCTTACCAATGACAATCAATATTCTGCCCTTACATTACATCGTTCCACACATAACCACACTATAGACATTAACAACATGACTCCTATCATACATTCAAAAGATTTACACAGAAGAAAACTATTTGAATCCTACTGCATCCTTAACACCAATAATTACAATAGACAAAAAGGCGAATTCAATATTAATCCCACTCTTAACAACATTATGAACTCCACTAATTTCTATAAAAATCTTAAATCTAAAATATAAATTACTTTTTAAATTTTTATTGTTAATATTAATTTTAACTTTAGTCTTACAAAGAACTGCACCTGATGAGGTTTCCGAACAAGAAACGAAAATTTGTGCTGTAATATATTAATAATAAATCTTACTTCAGATAAAATACCGACTCTTCTAAATTTATTTACAAGTTTCTCTTTAAAGGCTTTTATTATATATAATAATATATATATATATAATTATATATATATATATAATTATATATATATATATATATATATATATATATAATATATATATTATAATAATATATATATATATAATATTATATATATATATATGCACCATGAAAGCGGATTAGGTCATTCACACACACACACACACAGACATATATATATATATATATATATATATATAATATATATATATATAATTATTATATATATATATATATATATAGTATATTATATATATAATATCTATATATATAATATATATAATATATATATTATATATATAATATATATATATATATATATATTGTGGTTTGTCATCTCTGTTGGAAAGACCAGAGCTGAATGAATGAAATCATCACTAATAGACGATCAATAATTCATATAAAGACGAACAAGCTTAGAAAGAGGAAGCGTAGTTGGTGTGGAAATTTTTTGTGGAGGTGTCTCAAATTATCAAGCCCCTTTAATCATGCCAGAATCACGCCGCAGGTGTTAGATTAGGTTAGGTTAAGTTAGGTTAGGTTAGGTTAGGTTAGGTTAGGTTATTTTAGGTTAGTTATGTTAAGTTGAAGTTGATTGTTAGGTTAGGTTAGGTTAGGTTAGGTTAGGTTACGTTAGGTTAGGTTAAGTTAGGTTAGGTTAGGATAAGTTAGGTTAGGTTAGGTTAGGTTATTTTAGGTTAGGTTAGGTAAAGTTAAGTTAGGTTGTTTTGTTAGGTTAGGTTAGGTTAGGTTAGGTTAGGTTAGGATAATTTAGGTTAGGTTAGGTTATTTTAGGTTAGGTTAGGTTAGGTAAAGTTAAGTTAGGTTGTTTTGTTTGGTTAGAAGGTAGGTAGGTAGGTTAGGTTAGTTAGTTAGGTTAGGATAAGTTAGGCTTTGTTAGATTTGTTAGAGAAACTCTAAATAACTAGATTTAAAAAAAAAATGTTGACCATTTGACCTGTCGATTATTTTCCCTGTCGACCATTTGGGACAAGCTTCTTTCGAACGAGTTGTTGAAGTTGTATCGAAGATTATATATCAAGTAGTTAGGAAGTCTTAAAACGTCGTAGTGAAGCTAGTACCAAATGGTCGACAGAGAAAATGATCGACAGAGAAAATGATCGACAGGTAAAATGGTCGACATTTTTAAAAAAAAATCTGGTTATTTAGAGTTTCTCTAATGAATCCAACAAAACTTAACTTAACCTACCTTAACCTAACATAACCTGTCCCTAACGGGAACTAGCCCAAATGGTCGACAGGAAAATAGGTAGACAGGAAAAAGGGTCGACACAACAACAACAAAATTTCCTTTACAGCCCATCGCAGTCATTAGGATAGGTTAAATTAGGTTAGGTTAAGTTAGGTTAAGTTAAGTTTTGTTGGATTCGTTAGAGAAACGCTAAATAACCAGATTTTTTTTTTTTACAACTGTCGACCCTTTTTCCTGTCTACCCAAATTCCTGTCGACCATTTAGGTTAGGGTCCAATTTTATCACCAGAGGACGATAACTCCTTCTGTATTGATATTAATCAAATCAATGGTTAGGCTCTTCTGATAAAAATAAAAGCTTGCATCTTCTTTGACAAAAAATATAATCGAGTTTTATTTAGCTACATGGCTCAAATTCTTTGCCAAAATTGTTCTTATTATATTTCTCTGTGGTTGGATTTTCTTCGTCCTTAATGCAGGTTTGATCTGCATATTTAATCTTTTTCTTTTCGCAAGGATCAGGGTTATCAACATCCATTACTTCACTTGCTGTGAATCTACACATGTACACGGGAAGATACAAAAAACTATTATATATATATATATATATAAAAATAATATAAATATATATCTTTCAAGTATGCATTTATATTATAAATCAGGTCTCCAATTATATTATACTTGTATTATTATATAGATATATCTAATCTTATATTTTAAAATTACTAATAATGAAAATTTTAATTAAATTTACAACAGAGAGAATTGAAAATTATGGAATAAGGTCCATAAAATTTGAAAATATGAAAGCATTAAATTGATAATAGTATAGCATATACTTATATATAGTAGTTAATGCTTTTAGTAACACAATTATATATAATTTAATTTATGTTAAAGGAATATATAAATCACAGATAAATATATATTATTTAGAAAAAAAGAAATAAATAAATGTACTGAAATTTGGTTAAATTTTCTTTACTCAATAAGATCACTAATTATATTTAAGTATTTAGTAAGTCAGTATATGATGTATTTAATCATAAATCCTACTATTACCTCCCAAAAGTTTTATTTACCCAATTCTATCTTTGATACCATATACTATATTAATATATTATGAGTAGACCACATAAGAAACATTATACTTATATTATTCCCCGGTATAATATACCTCTATTAGCCCATATTTAAACTATTATACTTACTTACCGTAATTACCCCTACTATCGTTAAATTATGTTTACATAGCCTATATATATAAATTATATAATGGAATAAATATATATATATAAAATTAAATAATATAATATAGAATGAGAGGGTATTTTATATATTAAACCACAAGTCCCTCAACGATGGTAGTATTGGAATATAAGGTAGTATTTGGGTTGGAGCACGGAAACCTTTTCTTCCCCACCTTTTGTGACTAGAGTTAAGCTAAGGTATAGAGAGCACAGAATATTTCACAACTGTCCTCATCCTCTCGACTCCCTAGAACCCACTTTCTCGCTTCGATGACGTATGGGCCTCATCTTCTTCTATATGATTTACGATACGGTCATGTGCCTCCGATGGCGATGATATTGACCTCTCGCATTTCCCCACCACTTTACAAAAATCTCCTCCTTCCCCCTGAACACCACCACGAAGATTTTATGTCTCAGTTTTCATAATAATTGCTTATAATTTGTGGAGTGTACTTCAACTGCACAAAACTCAAAAGCCACCCCATTCTCTCTTTTTTTTTATTCCCCAAAAATCCTCCTGCTCCCCGCAAACCAAAAATCGTTGGGGTGGTGTGAACTCCTTGCCTTATCTTTATTTTCCCCGTTCAATGTCTCTCGAGTCGTGTCCTTTACTTCTATTTAGTTCTCCCTGCGTCCTTGCGCCACCCTGAGTGAAGCGTTTATCGGCATACCGCGTTGTTCGAGGGAAATTGTGGGTTCTATCATACTTAATTTTAATATAATTTTTTATTTTTCTAAAATCTTATGTAATTTTTTTTCCTACTTCTACTCATTATTATTTTTGTATATTAATATTTTTTTGCCCCCCTTGAAAAATACTACTCTTTTTTAAAATGGCGATGCCCCGCGTGAGGCGCGCGTGCTACAGCTACAAATCTATGGATTTATTAATTTCCTGGTGTTATATATTTAATATATTTAAAATTCACTATATAATATTAGCGTTGGCAGTACAAATATATAAAAAAAATTATATATTATATATAATAATAATACTAATGAGAATAATAATCAAAAGTTAAAGATTTTTGTTATTTTTTTGATTTATCCCCCCCCCACCCCCCTTATTTTCCCCTCCACAAAGAAAAAAAAATTATCCCACTTTATCTCTTTTATTGTATATATTGTTTTTCCAATTTTGGGGACTAGGTTAATAACCTAATAATATTCTATTACTCCCCCACCTCTAAACCAAATCAATTTTTTCTCACACTTCCTCTAAATTATTAATTTCTGTGCGTGAATATTAAAAAAATTTATTTTTTTGTCCTTTGCTGTTATATTATTTTTTAGCTTCCCACATGCACTGAATTAGATACAAAATCAGGACGAAGTATAACTATGCCCCTTTTGGAAGCTATTTTGCCTGTTTTAAGTTAAACCCCACCCACACCTGACTTTTTTACCTTCCAAGGCTCTTTTCCTTTTACCCCGGGCCCATTGGGTTTCTAAACTTCTACAAATTTGGGCAGACACAAATTTTTTTTGAACCAAATTTTTTACCTTTTTAAAACGTTTCCCTGCCCCTTGACAGCTTCTTTGTAACCTATTATATTTGCACTCTTGCTCAGTTTTAGGACAAAAAATTTTTGGCATTGTCCTTTTTTTGTCCTTTGTCTCGAACATATCGTTTGTACAGCTACGCCGCCCCCCCTATCTTATTTTTTGCTTCGTCTTTGTTGTGTCGGGGGGCTTAGGGCCCCATGTTTGTCATAGTTTGGCATGATATTGGGTTTTTTTCGTGTTTTGGCTTTTGTGATATTCTCGAGAACTTGATACTTGGGGGCTACATAGGGCTTTTATTAAAATTGACCATTCTCTAAAAATTGACCTTCCTTAAAAAGGTGTTCACGAGGGATTACTAGATTTATCAACTGAGCTCGTCACATACCTGGTCCCTTGCCTTTGTAGGCAATATACTGTCCCAAAATTTCCGTGAACTATGGAGGTCATGGTAGGGTAACCTTTGACCTGGTTGTGATCTGTCCTAAACAAAATTCTAAATTAAATCCTCCTAAAGAAAGAAATTCTCCCTAAATGAAAATTTTTTTTCCCTAAGAAAAGAAATTTTACTCAAAGAAAGAAATTTTCCCCCTATTATTTGTGTTTGTTTCACACAAATCGACACACTGCATTTGAAAGCAGCTAAAAACTATACACACACACGCACAACCGCTAAGCTACTTTATACACACAAACCACCCATAGACCTAAAATCCCCCGTACGCTACAAACACAACCACCATAACACATTACACTGAACTTATAGCACACAGTACTTTTTATGCACAATACACTATGGGCAACTTATACACACAAACTATGAACTTATACACACATTCCATATTACATTATACCACACTTACACTCCTAATAGACACTACACCACATTAGACATCCACTACCCATAGTCATTAACAACTTCACCATCACACGTACACCTATAATACAACTCTCCATAGACACTACACTCACGCCTACTCACTTACAATTAACCCATAGTACATACACTTACCATAGACATATGCACAAACATAACATACAACACACACACTCTCACAATCTACACCTAGACAACTTATAGCCCTTACACCACCATGGACAACTTAAATAGCCCATATTACACTTACACTTAACACGATCACTACACTTACGTACACTCGATATTTGGATGGTTCAACTTGATGCTCATCTTTGAGTGCTCAACTTTGATGACTAGCTTTGGAGAGTCAACTTGATGGCTAATTTGATGATTCACTTTGATGAGTCACTTGGCGGTTCATGCTTTGATGGTGTCATCTTTGATGACTATATTGAGACTGCAGCATTAATTGAGTCTCGGGTACAGTTTTATGGTCAGGTACATATTTTAGGTTCCAAATCACCGTAAAGTCTAGATAGTATAGTGTTCTACTGATATTTAAAGATGCCAGGTGAGGCCAAGGTTATGCCAATTGAGTGCCAAGAGTGAGTGAGTGGCACATTAGTGCCAACTGATGCCACCTAGTGCCAACTGGTGGCAATTTTTTCAAAGCTTTTCTATGCCTCCCTTGATATAGAATAGGCCCCAAATATTGGTCTACCCCAGTTATAAGGTTGAGGAATCGATTGTGTATATTACACAGTGCCTAGAGGCTCCACTATATATAGCATATAGTTATATGCTATATATAATTATATATATATATATAAAATATATATAATATAACTATATAATATAATAATATATTTATAAATAATAATATATATATATATATATAATATATAATATATATAATATAAGTAATATTATTAATATATATAATATAATAATTCATCATAATGTACAAGTCTTCACATCTTATACACACAAACTACACCCAGCCATAGACACTATACACACTGACACTTCCTTACACAACATACACACAACACATCACACTCCATAGACACTTACACTTACCCATAGACACTCAACTACCCATAGACACTTCTTCATACTTACAACATACACACATGACACTTATACACTACACCACCACTTACATTTAACCATATACACTTACACTCACACATCCGAAACACTTACACTACACTCAACTACTTCGATAGTTTGATTCCCATCCTTATCTCATCATTTGATACCTCATTTGAGGTTATCTTGGGGATTGACTCCAATCTTGATGACGGTCACTTTGGAACATCCTACTTGAAGATTCAATTGATGAGGTCAGCTTTGTCGGTTCATTTTTGATGGTTCATCCTGAATCAGATTTATTGGTTGTTCATCTTTGATGGTTCCAACCTGAGCCTAAACCCAAGAGCTAAAGATGTCTACCCATAAAAATAAGTGTTCACGACACGCGTAGATCGCATCCGCGCCAGAACAGGAAACCCCGCACCCGCAGTGCGACCGCCGCGCGCGATGCCACGGCAGGCGGCGCAATATTTTCCGCGTAACTGCCGCGTGCGCCGCAGGCGCAATATTTCCGCGTACCCCCGCGCGTGCGCCCGCTGGCTGGCGCAATATTGCCTCGCGGAACCAAAATATATACTATACTATGAGTCATTCTTTTTTTCATACTAATACATTTTATTAAAACATTTCGCATCCTAAAACGTGAAATCATAGTAATAGCTCCATCACCAATATTATTACATTAATTTTTCTTATATTTTACTAATACTTTAATTTATAAAATTTTTAAAAATTGTATAAGAGAAAAAGCCAGAGTGGTTGATTATATAATATTCATTTTATTAAATTTACCGAAATTTTAGTAAAACATATACTTTACAGACTTACAAGCAATTAATGTAACAATAGAGGTGTACATACAACAAGGAAGTATGCTTGTTTTACTGTTTTACTGCTCTAACTCATAGGTTTTACGCTTTAACTCATATACTTTATTAACTATATCTACCTTAAAGCATAAACAGTAAAATCAATAGAGCTTTATATAAGCAAAAGGGATAGTTGCCTTATTTACTGCTTTCTGTTAACTCAATGTTTACTGCTTAACTCATATAATTAACATTCACTACCAAAGCATAAATCAATAGAGGTGTTACATAGGAAAAAGGGCATAGATGCTTTTGTTTTAATCTGCTTACTGCTAACTCATCTTGTTTAACTGAAATAATTGACGATTATTCCATTACGTACTTATTGAAGTAATCCTAAAATAAAATGTATAACCACAAGGATTAGTAGCTTTGTTTACTGCTTTACTGCTAACTCATATATTTACATGTATTAACTATATGCTTTCGCTTAGATAATAACACGATTAATAGTTTTTATTTTTTAAAATATAAATTTATATTTTTTATATTTTATCTTTCAGACTTTATTTTATGTATATTGTATTTAATTTTAATTATTTATTATATTATTCATTTATTATAGATTTTTATTTTAATTATAGTTATTTACTTCATACCTATTGTTATTAATTATTTAACACACACAACACACACATCCACACACACACCACACACACAAACAACACCACAAACACCCACGTCTCATTTGTTTTCATTTATAATTGAAATAAAATAATTCTGTGTTTAATATTATATCTTGCATAAGTTTTAATACTCATTCAATCATAACTATAAGATTATTCAAATTCTTGCTGGATATGCAATATCCAATAATTTTTTAAATAAGTAACGTACTTATTAATTTAAAAATTCCACTTCAAATAATTTAATAACTATAAGTTTAAGTTTAGTTTTCAGAAAACCTTATGTAGTTTATAAAAAGTTTTTCTTTACTTAACTTCACCAATAAAATCATAAACTATCAGAGGAGCCCACTAGCACCCAGCTCGTCGTCGATTTAGCGTTTCACTGGTAATCCCTCAAGCCACGCTATGTCAACTTTTGTTCTATGACTACTGGGCTTTATCATCCTTTAGCCATGTAATATATGATAATAAATAGAACCAAATATACGCTTCTTATCTCTGATCGCCAGTGTAGTTTTTATAAAAAAAACATCTAGGTTATTTAAAAATAACAATTAACTTACATTATAATATCCTCGTCAATGTTAACTAATCATTCAAAGCTTTTTTAGTAACGTCGGATTTTCTTTATTTTTATTATATTATTATATCTATGTAATCTGACAATCCAACACGAGCATAACAAACAAGAACCCGATCGAATAAAAAGGAATTAAAGTCTAAATTAAAGAGCGTTTGGAAATAACTCCGAAGCTAAATAGGCAAAGACGCTTTGTACCCGCCTTACGCCTAATACACTCCAAATAATTTTCAAGCTGACCTTTGGAAATGTCAAACTACTTACCTATTTAAGGCCTAAATTGAGAGAATAAACCTTTCTTTATCCTCAGGCGATTTAATCCTAAACCAGTCAAAAGGTAATCCAGTGTAGACAACAATCGTAGAACGCAATGTTATATAATTTAAAGTTATTAACTAAACAAGCTGCATCGGTAGGATCCTTTAAAGCAGATAAAAAGATAAAGGTTTCCTCTTGTAGATCGGCCGTCATCCTATCTCTAATGGAACTGCGCTATGGTCGAGAATCTTTATAGCTTTTGTTTAGGTAGTAAAAACATGTTTTTCATATCTGCGCTATCCTGTGATGAATACAATACTATTTAAACTTATCTTTGAGAAGTATGTTTAATCCAAACTCATTTTAAAATCATACTCTTTTGCTTTTAACTGACAAGTCTCTGAATGTAATAAAAGTTCATTTCACAGTGAACATGATCACTTAACAGTATATCTCAAGTACAACTTGGAGTGGAAATCAAGATCCATGAAGTAGGGGTTCATCTCTTATAGAAAAAAACTCGATGACTTTGATTTCAAATGTCACTCATTCACCGGTTATAGTAAACGGGTATTTCATGATCAGATGAATTCACAACTGTATATGTATCACACTGAAGAGGCTTACAGAATACTTAAAGCCCAAGTCAGCTTTAAACGACGAAACATATTAGCCGCTGAAACCACATAAGCAACTTCCTACTTTATAATAAAAACAAAAACATAATCAGGTGGAAGTAGATATGAGAGAAATAAGAAAAAGTGCCGGGATTGAGACTACATCATAGATCCACATTCAGCCTAAGTCAAGCTGAAATATATTAAAGGTCGTAGGCGAATGTTTAAAGCAGAGATCGACTTGTTATCTAATTACGTATCCGAAACATTATTTCCCTAAATGACTGCATAGTGAGGAATCATTTAAGCAATATGAAATGATGTTATTCATGTGGGACCTAATGGCATATTTGCAAAATTAGAAATCAGGAATTACAAATGAGACAGGTGGATAGAATCTGACAATGAAAATGTGCAGATGATATATTAAGTGTTAACACTAATAATAAATCATTGTAAAATATATTTAAAACACGCTGTAATATGTTACCTATATATAATAATAATTAATATTATTAATAATATATATAATATATATATATATATATATATCATATATATAATGTGATAATAATTATAATATAAATATTAATTATATTTATATATATATACTATATATAATATAATATATGGATTATAATAATATATAATATATATTAATAGATATAATAATTAATTATATATATATATATAATATATTATATATATATATAAATATATATATATTATTTATAATAATATAATTAATAAAATCATTGAAATAATGCATATATAATTATAATAAAGTAAAGTTTATACTTATTTTAACCTCTTACAATAAATTACATGTATTAAGGTTTTTTTAAATAGAACGAAGCTTTAGGCGGCCTCAGGAAATAAAAAACATGTTTACCCATTAAACCAAAAAGAATAATAATCTGACTCAATCCTATCCAGTATTATAGAGATCAGAAAATATCGTGGTCAACAAATTCAGAAACTAATCCTTCTTACATTTCATCCAGCTTACCGATCCAGCATGTTTTAGTTTGAAATATTTCTTATAAAAAATAAAATAAACATGATGCTCAAATTTTTGTCTATACTGGAATTACTTTTGACCTGATTAGGCTTAAAAATAATCAGCCGCCGAGAACAACAAAGGTTTTTCCTGAAATTTAGGTCAATTTAAGGCCTAACTAGTTATGCAACACACTTTTACAGAAAGAGTCACTTAATATTTGTGACCCCCTGGGTAATAGGCTAAATCAAACGGTACCAAAAGGCTACCTAAATTTTAGGCCTAAGTAGTTTTTTATCAACAACATTTACAGAGAGAGGGTCATCGTAACTTAACAGTGTGCGTTGTGTGTTTCCTCGTCGTGTTGGATGTGTTCAATGTCAATGTGAGAAGATGAAAATAATAAGAATAAGAGTGAAAATCCGAAATAATTAAAAAGTTGGAAAATTAGTTAACATTTGAGCGAAAAATATATAAAGTCAGAGTAAAATGGTGTTTATGTTAACTAAAATAAATAAACGGCTGAGAGATGATTGGAGAAGAATACATTGTATGGGCTAAGACGGAAAGAACGTATTGTTTTATTTTTATACGATTACATAATTGAATGATTGATGGTAAGAGGCAAGTCAATGATGAAAACATAAACCAGTGCATATAGCTGGGTATGAGGGTGCTAGGGCTTGGCTACTAGATTTTAGAGGACGTCTCGCTGATCGATTGCTTAGTAAGTAGTAACATATGAGTTTTATTGATAAGCATGCTAGGACATTTGACGTAATAAAAAAGTATTAAAACTAAATGAAAAAAAAGCTAAAACCAAAAGAAAAGGTGTTAACAGCTAAGTATAAAATCTTGTTAAAATGTAGGAGAAAATTGAAGAATTTAAACGATTTTAAAAGAAACTGAAAAAAAATTGAGTTTAAGTTAGAGATGAACTAAGTAGTAATTCAGTAATGACTTAAGTATAAAACATAAGTTATAAATGAGTTATGTGGTTTTTGTTCATACGGAGAAGAATTATTTGATAGTAAAGAGGTGGCGGTGTGGTGTTGTATGATGTGTGTGTGTGTGTGTGGTGTTGTGTGTGTGGTGTGTGTGGTGGTGTTAAAAAATAACATTTTGTGTTCAATCACTAATAGTAATAAAAAAATAATAAAATAAAATAAAAAAAATAAAAAAAAAAAAAATAACAATAAAACTAATAAAAATAAAAATAAAATAATGAACAATAAAAAATATACAAAAAAATAAAAAAGTATAAGGAAGGTATTAATTAAAACATATGTTTAAGAAAATATTATTTACAGCAGTAAAGCATATGAGTTAAAGCAGTCAAAACACAGTAAAACAATATAGTTTAAAGCATGTAAAGCAAGTAAGAACAAAAGCATACAACGCCCTTGTTAGCTATGATAACCTCTTTTTGATTCACGATCTTACTGCTTATAGGGATGTAATGTAAGTAATTAGAGTTAAAGCAGTATAAATACATATGAGTAAAGCAGTAAAGCAGTAAACAAAAGCCTACTAATCCCATTGTTGCTATGTAAGTAAGGTTATGATTACCTTTTGTTAAGTCATGTAATGTTAATAAATTTATATTGAGTTAAAGCAGTAAAACATTATGAGTTAAAGCAGGTAAAGCTAGTAAAACACCAGGCACTACCCAATCCCCCTGTTCCTTGAATATATAAACAGCTCTACCTTGATTTTACTGATTACGCTGCTTTAAAGTATTAATGTTAATAAATATTACTTGAGTAATATATATATATAAACCTATGAGTAAAGCATAAAGACAGTAAAAAGAAGCAGAATCCAATCTAGAATGTACACGTCCTATGATGTTACGGATTTACTGCTTTAAGATCTGTAAATATATGTTTTTAAATAAAAAAAATTCGTACAAATTGAGTAAATAAAAAGATATAATCAGGTTTACGGCTTTTTTTGTGTTACTACATATTTTTTAAAAATTTTTGGTTATGAGAATTAACGTAAAAATAAAAATAAAATAATCTTAAAAATTTTATTGTTACTCCTATTTCAGAAATGGCGATATCGGTGGAAAGAGATGAAAAGAAATGTTTTAATAAAAATGTAAAGGTATGAAATAAAAATGAAATGACCTCATCAGTATCTATATGATTTGGTTCGTGGGAATATGCCCAGGCGGGCGCAGCGGGCGGGGGACGGGGCGACGCGAATATTAGCGCGCGGGCGCCCGGCGGCGGTTACGCCGGAAATATTCGCCTGCCGGGATCGGCAGGCGGCGGCGCGAACGTTGCCGGGTCACGGCAGCCGGTGCGGTTTTCCCTGTCTTGTGGCGCGGAGGGCGCATGGCTACGCCGTGTGACAGCGTATGTTCTATGTAGACGCCATTCAATATAGCTTTGTTCTATGGTCCGGGGTTGAAAAACCATGCAAAGTGAACAACAAAAAGTCTGAGTCACTCAATAGATGAACCATCAAAGATCGAACCGCTTGACAAAGCTGACTATCAATAGAATCAACAATATAGGTGGTATAAAGATGACGTTCACAAATGATGAGTCATCAAGACTGACCATCAAAAAGCTGAGGTATCGAAGTTGAAGGGCATCAAAGATAAGAATCCAAATATCAACGGGGTAAGGTGTAAGTTAATGTAATCGGTGTGTGAGTGTATAGTGTATATGGGGGCTACGTGTAGAGTGTCTATGGTGAGTGTAAGTGCGTATAAGTGTCTATAGTGTGTGTTAATGTATGTGTAAGGTGAAAGTACTGTCTATGGTAGTGAAGTTTGCCTAGATGGTAAGGTGTAACAGTGTGCTATGGGTAAGGTGTAAGTTCTATGGGTGAAGTGTACATGTGTGTGTGTGTGAGTGTTTGTGTCCCCAGCAGCGAAGTGTAAGTGTATATAGTGGCTAATGGCTGGGTTGTAGTGTGTGTAAAGTGTCATAGTATATATTGTGTGTGCAAGTAATATTATTATATAAATAATATATATATGATAATTATAAATATATATATAGTAAAATATATAGTACTATGATAAAAATAAATTATAGGCATAAAATGTTAGAAATTCCCCTAACTCATAGTAGGAAGCATCCTATGCAACTTGTAATATTCACGCAATATATCTTCATACCTTATAAGCTAGGTAAGCACCCATTAATAGGGCTATCTAGGCGCAGGAGGCTCAAAAAGGCTTGAAAAAAGTGGCCCTCTTGGCACTTGATGTGGAAGCTCAGGTTGGCACATGTGCACTTCACTTGGCACTCATGGCTCACTGGCACTCATTGGCACTCACTTGGCAACTCATTGGCACTGGTCGATTGCACCACGCTGGCACTTCATCTGGCACCATAGCTAATAGCTCACAGAACACAAAGAGAGCATCCCAGATAATCCCTTACAGAGTGATTGGAACCACAAAATGTACGAGCAATCAAAAATGACGCTGAACTCAGTCAATAATAAACGATCATGCAAATATAGGCGATCAAAATGGACCCGAATCAGAACATGAAGCCGCCAGAAAGTATGACGTCAGAAAAGATGAAATTAATCAAATGTGAGCCAAGTCAAAGATGACGTCATCAAAAGTGAGTCATTCAAAGTTGAGGCCATCAAATGAGGCATCAAAGTTAGCGCATTCAAAATATCGAGTGTGAGCGTAAGTGTATATGGTTGCTGAGTGTAAGTGTCTATGTATATGGGGCTAGTGTAATGTCTATGGTGAGTGTAAGTGCGTATAAGTGCATACGTGTGTATGTATGAAGTGGTGTTTGTATGTATGTAGTGTGTTATATAGTGTCATTGTAAGGTGTAAGTTATGGTATCACGTGTAAGAGAACAGGGTAGTGTAAGTTCTTAGGTGGAGGTTTGTAAGTGTCCTATAGGTTAAGTGTGTAGGTAAGGTGTAGTGAAGTGACATGGCTGATTGGTAAGGTGTAAGTTCTAAGTGTAATGTCTATGGAGGAAGATATTACACCACACTGTTATTTGTGTGTGTGTTATGTATGTGAATGGTGTGTTATAAGGTCAAATGGTAAGTGTAGTGTGCTATGGTAAGTGTGATATGTGAACTAGGGGTGAGTGTAAGTTGTCTATGGTGAGTTAAGTGTCTATAGGGAGCGAGTGTGTATGGGAAGTGTAGTGACTATGGGTGATTGTAAGTGTCATAGTGAATGTAAGTTCTATGGTGTAAGTGTGTATAAGTGTCATACTGAATGTGTTGTATAAGTGTCATTAGTGTATGTGTGTACAAGTGCCCATACGGTATGTTGTAAAGTGGAACATAGTGTGGTTATACAGTGTGCATAGTGTAAGTGTCTTATGGGTTGTGTGTGTTGTGTGTAGGGCCGTATAGGGGGGGTGAGTGTAAGTGTCTAACGGTGGGTCTATGTGTGTTTATAGCCAGCGGTTTGTGCAGTGTGTTGTGTAAAGTAGCCTAAGCTTGCGTGTGTGTGTGGTGTGTGTTGTGTGTGTGTGGTGGTTGTGTGTGTGTGTGTCACAGAGCGGATGGAAATAAGTTAGGACAGATCCACAACAGGTCGGTAACCGTACATGACCTATTAGGGACCAGATACCTCCCAAAAGGCAGGTGACAGGTATTGAACCGAGCTAAGATAATCCTACCTGACCCCAATTACTTTAAGAATGTCAATTTTAAAAAGGTCAATTCAGGCGCCCTGATAGCTGGTATCAAGCCGAAATACAAGGCCAAACCCAGAATATAAAAGGCCTAAAACTAAAAAATGGGCTAAGCCCCCTAAAGAGGTCAAAAATATGAGGTGCTACTTACAACGGTTGCGCGCAACCGTTTGCGCGTGTAAACCCCTTCTGGCGAAGGGCGCCCAAAAGCTACAGGCCAAAAAGATCAACGCCAAAAAAGTTCAAGTCAAACAATAGGTCAATGCCAAAAAGTCAAGGGGCAGGTACAAATTGGGTTCAAAAAATTTGGGTTGCTCAAATTTTAGGGTCGGGTAAAACGAGGCTAGGTAAAAAAGTCAGGGTGGGTAAAACAGGGCTAGTCCCAATAAGCCGCTCTGCTACTACTCATGATCTGTCGGGAGGCTGCCATAATATAGTATATGTATATATATATAGTATTATATATATATATAATATAGAATATATAATAGATATATAATAATATATAATTTAATATATTAAGTAATATATTATAGATTATATATTAATAATATATATATAATTTATTATATATATATATAAATATATATATATATAATATATATAATAGATATACCAGCCTCCGAAAGCATCATGCATGTAACTAAAAAAACTATAACAGCTACAGAAAATAAATAACATTTTGATTCATCGATGAAACTTAAAAAAAAAAATGTTAAGATTTAGCAAAAAATAAATATTAGTAAATCTTTGGTCTGGCAGCGATGCCTCACAATCTGGCAACTTACGCTCTCATCAACCTGCCATTTCTGCAGTAGTGCGAGAGCAAAGAGTTGCCCAAGATATGTTTTTATTATGCCTCTTGAGAAAATGTTAACATTTCTATTTATTCTTTTAGGGTTCGAGGCCGACGGGACAGAGGTCGTCCCCAGTTGACCGAGAAACCCGACTCTGCCCATCTTTGTATTTACCCTTAGCATATTAGTTAAAAAATCGAGCATTGGCATCCTTTAAGTCTCGTAGCGGATGAGTCCTTTGTCTAGACTCTCCATTATCATACAGATTTCCAACATTTTTAACAATTTAAAATTTTCAAAGCGTTATTTTTTTTTATTTTTTTTTTTTTTTCTTTCATGGATAAAATAGTCTCCTGATTAATAAAATTTATTATTTTCCCATGACTGATATGTGTTTGTTACAACTTGGAGTTGCTTCGAGAGCGGACCTATAGAATATATATAAGATATATATATATATATAATAATATATTATATAATAAAATATATATAATAATATAAATAAGATATATGTCTATATATATAATATATAATATAATAATATATATAATAGAGTATAGTATAATATATATATATTATATATATATATATAGTATATAATATATAGAAAAAGAAGGAGTAAATATATTTATATATTATATATTTTTAATATTAAATAAATATATATAATTATGATATTATATATAATATATATATATAATATTATGATATCTATATTTAATAATATACATAGAACCGGACAAAAATTAATGCATCACTTGCATTTATTGCTAAATGTAACTACAAAGTGGTTGTATTTTCGGTAACGTCGTTTACAAGTGCAGAAAATAGTTTAACTCAGAATTTGTAACAGTATTAGCAATAATATTTATTATTTTATCTTGCATTATAATGTAATGTTTCATTAGATTTTATTGAATTTAAACAAATTCTAAAACAATACATAGCGTCGAACGCGCATGGCAGGCCGGCGTGAATGCATGGCAGACAGCTCGCTGAAGCGTTCGTTCCAAATGCGCTGCTCGCGAGCGGTGTCGTGTAACAATTTACATTGCAATTGCACGGAGTAAATTGTTATATTATTTTCAAGAGAGAAGAGAGAGTTGGAGCGAAATTTGTATTATACTTTTTTTTTGCCTTTGAATAAAATGTTTAAAAAATTAAATAAAATGTTTAAAATGTTAATAAAATTATTTTAAAAATTAAAAATAAAAAAAATAAAAAGTAAAAGAATTAAAAAATTATTGAGCTTAATGCAAATAATAATTAAATAGTACATTTTTCAATTCTTTAATTTACTCGCATTATTAAATTATAAACTCACACTAAAGTCATTTCATGAAAAAGAAAACATGACAAACTTCATATATAGATATTACGTATAGTAAATAAAATAGTATATGCTAAAATCTTCTAAATTTTAAGAAAATTATGTTAATCTCAATATTCTAAATTATAATATAAACTTTATCTTATAAATATCTAAATCAAAGCATCACATAACAGCGGCTTCCATGTTTTTAAATAAACCTCGCCCCTCAAAATAATTTTAGTATTGAAATGTTTAAATAATTTTATAGCAATAATTAAAATTAAAAAATTCGATTTGCTATAACAGCGGCTTCCATGTTTTTTTATTTGCTTTGGAGCTAAACTTTAAGCATTGCGAATTCTTTTATTTACTTTAGTTAATATATATATAAGATATAATATATGTTTACTGTAATAAAAATATGGACTAAAGAGGGAAAAAAAATTTAAGAGTACCGAATTTAAAACTGCCTAAAATATATATATATATATATATATAC
>JABUQX010129538.1:0-45000 GCA_015478945.1 Trachelipus rathkii
ACTCTAATGATACATAAATAGATGTTCTAGGTCGACATAATTTTTTTTTTTTTTTTTTTACCTTGTTCTAGGGGCTCAATTTATTATATATTATTTGTAAAAGGTATTAAACAGCGGCGAATGCCAGGGGGCTGGAGCCGCGGGGAAACACAGGGGGGACGTTTTTCCTACCCTTAGGGGAGGGGCGGAGGAAACCAAGCGACACCCCAAAATACAAGCAAGCGGGTTCTGGAGACCTCCCGGAGGGGGGGACTATCGCTACCAAGTAAGTTCCCGGAAGGACCGAGAGAACCCTCGACTCCTGCCATCGGATGCGGTATACCCTTGGGTATTGCTTCAGTTAAAAAAAAAAAAAAGGTATACTCACAAAGTCTATTTTTTAACGAGTACCGTCATAAAGTCTTACAATAACTACTAGTTATATATAATTCATATTAACAAATTTTATTTTTTTTCACAATTTCCTACCAAATGGTGGAGTCTGGATTCAAAACACTGTTATTCCTTTCGCGGTACCTAATTATAGTATATCATATAATATATATTATTATATATATATATGTATTTTTTTTTTTTATATATTTTTTTTTTTTTTTTTTTTTTTTTGTACATTTTGCCCCTAAAACGTCTAATTTATGTATCATAGAGGGCTACCTGTGAAATTTTTTTTTTGATCCGCAGCTCCCGTTCCGTGTGGCGGTTAAGTCAACTTTCTTACCTATAATTGTTAGTATATTGTTACTCATTTATTAATTAATTAATCTGTATTTTACTTTTATACGTACTACATTTTGCTATTCATTTGCACTATAGTTGCGATTATAATTGTCATAATAGGTTAATTATAATTTAGTCAATACAGATTATCTGTAATTTTAGGCATATATTATACCTCTATTATTTTTTTGGACTCAAAGGACACAATACGTTGTTGCAATTAGTATATCGGTTGAAAGAAATTGTCAAATCAATTAATTAAATATTGATTATAATTTACAATTATCAGATTAAGTACAATTCTCCTGCAAAAGCTAAAAATGTAAATTTTTTTTTTTTGAATAAAGGTTTTAAAATGAAATAATAATTATTATATATTATTATTATTATTCACTTATATTATTATTATTTTATTCATATCATTATTAATTTTAATTTTATCATTATTATTATTTTAATTTTTATTATTATTATTATAATTATTATTTATTATTATTATCTATTTATTTTATTATTTTTATTTACATATTATAATATAAACCTATATTATATATATATATACATATATATACTATATATATATACGACTTTAGAACTGTATAAAGCTATACTGTATATGTGGCTATATATATATATATATATATATATACTATAATATATATATATAAATATATATTTATATATATACTCATATATACTATATATATATATATATATATATCATTGCTGCAAAATATAAACAACTGTTAGAGATATACATTAATATATATTATATCTATAATATATATATATATTAAGTGAGTGATTAACTATTATATATATATAATTATATAGTATATAATATTATATGTATATTATATCCATATATATATATATGGCGCTACATGTATCCTGAACGTGGCGTGGTCTAGGGGTCGTTAATATATATATATTATCTATTTATATATATATATATATATAATATATATATATATATATTTATTATATATTATATATATATATATTTAATATAAGGGGAGAGAGAGAGAGAGAGAGAGACGAGAGAGAGAGAAAGAGAGAGAGAGAGAGGAGTTAGAGAGAGAGAGAAGAGAGAAGAGAGGAGAGAGAGAGAGAGAGAGAGAAGAGAGAGAGAGAGAAGAGAGAGAGAGAGAGAGGGAGAGGAGAGAGAGAAGAGAGGAGCTTTATGCAAAATGAATAAAGCTCCTGGAGAAGATGGAATGGTAGTTGAGTTGATTAAGGAGGGGCGGAGAGGTGTTCGAGAGAGAAGGTTTCGGAGCTACTTAATGAGTGCTGGTGAACGAAGGAAGAGGTCCCGGAGAAATGGAGAAAACAGTTAATAATCCAATATAATAAAACATGAAAGGAGGCCTTCGGAAGTTTAAAATTATGAGGGAATCCTCCGTTTGACAGTAGAACTCAATATGGCGAAGATATATGAAAGAGTGTTGAAGAGAAGATTGAGGGAGGTCATGGAACCACTACTGGGAGAAGAACAATATGGATACAGGAAGGGCAGAATTACTACGGACCTTATATTCGCCCTGAGACAGATTAGCTAGAAGATTTATGAGTACACCAGGAGTATTTATGTAGTATTTATAGTTTTAAGGATAGTATTTGATTCAGTTCCTAGAAGTTGACTGTGGAAGGTCTTGGAGGAAGAGTTATGGAGTGGGGAGGGGATTGTGTGATTCACTGAGAAGTATGTTTAAAGTGACAAGGTGTAAAGTGAGAACAGGATATAAGAATGAAAAATGGTTTGAGGTGGCGAAGGGGTGAAACAGGAAAGCTTATTGTCACCTTTACTGTTCATATCTTACATTGATAAAGTCATTGAAGAGGTCAGGGAGGAGGTAGGGGATATGGAAGGAGGCATCATAGCATATGCCGATGATCTGGCGGAGTGGAGTGGAAGTAGAGAAGGAATGGAGAGAATTGCAAGATGTTTCGCGAAAAATCTGGAGCAAAAGGAATACAAATGAACATTGAGAAGAGCAGAATGGTAAATGGAGAGAGCTTGAGCGAAGGTGAAAGAGAATTTAAATACTCTGGGAGGATTGTATACAGAGGACGGAGGGTGTGATGCGGAAAAGACACATAGTATAACGAAGCTGGGAAAAGCGGCAAGGGCTGTGTACTCTTTGATGAAAGATAAATATATGGGTGTAGAGGTAAAAAGAAGTATTTGCGAAGGAGTGTTTGTTAGCACCTATATTGTTATATACGGTGTGGAGACAGGGATACATAAAAGTAGGATGCAAGGAACAGAGATTGAAGATTGAGGCATGATTGGAAAGACTATGAAGAAAGGATAAAGAATGAAAGAATCAGAAGAGAAGTTGGAGTGACAACTTTGGTGAGGAGAATGAACGTAGCAAGAACCAGATGGTGGGGACACTTAGAAAGGATGCAGTTGGACAGAGAAGAGAAGATGTGAGAAGAGAAGATGTGAGTGGACGCTGGACGGAAGAAGACCCAGAAGAAGACCAAAAAGAGAATCAAGAGGAAAAAGAAAGATCTATAGAAAGAGATGTGAGCTGCCTACGATGAAAGAAATACAGGAGAGAAGGCTGTGGGAGGATAGAGCCGAGTGGAAAAGCCTGCTGAGTCCGCTGACAGGTTGTGGCTTTCAAAGATCATGACCTTCCTGCCTGTGCCTGGTGTAGGAGCAACGTAATCAGTAATATATATAGTTATACTTATATATATATTATATATATATAATATTATATAGTATATATATATAGTATATATATATAATATATATATATATATATGATATAATATATATATATCAGTATATATACAATATATATAATTGCTGCATCTGCCATTTCTTTGTTTCAAATAAGGACCTAATATTGCCTTTACATTTTCCGTTTCAAAATGTCGAAGGATATTTGGTGCTCAACAAAAGTCCAAACAATTTGTGCTTTTAAAAAGTCACGATCGCAAGGAAGTGGAGGATTTAAAACGGAGGCTTTTTTCTTCTGCTTTTACAAGTTATTTAGGCAAGCGAATTTTCGAAAACTTTCTATTATTTTTAATTTTAGGTATTGTGCAAGCATTATAGAACTATGCACCTTCACAGCGCACACGCACACGCACACGCACACGCACAACGCACACGCCCCACGCACACCACACGCATATATATATATATATAGTATGTATATATAATATATATATATTATATATAATATATATTATATATATATATATATATATATATATATATTATTATTTATATATAATTATATATAATATTTATATTTACAGGAAAAAAAATAATAGATAAATCTTTACTAATAAAAATATATATATATATTATATATATAATTATATAAATATATATATATTTATATATTATATATATATATAAATTTATATATAATATATATTGGTAGTATTGTAATATGGGAAGTAATTTAAAATTTAAGTCAAAAAATTTTAGGAAAAAAAATCTAAATTTGAGAACTCATGTTCCAAAATTGTAAATCATTCAAATCTCATGGAACAATTTTTCGTGAAAATATAATTTTCCAAAGGTTCCATATTTATATGTCATGTTGTAACATGATGTGGGAACTTTTATTTTATTTATATATTTATTTTATTAATTTTTCTTCTTCTTCTTCTTCTTCTTCTTCTTCTTCTTCTTCTTACTTCTTCTTTCTTCTTCTTCTCTTCTCCTTCTTCTTCTTACTCTTAGCTTCTTTCTTTTCTTCTTCTTATTCTTATTCTTATTCTTATTCTTATTCTTATTTTATTCTTATTCTTATTCTTCCTTATTTTTATAATATTTAAGATCTTTTTAATAACTTCTTATTAAATATTATTATTATAATATGAATTATTAATTATTATTATTATATTATTATTATTTAATTATTATTATTATTATTATTGTTATTAATTATTAATTATTATTATTATTTTATAATCTATATTATTATTATTATTATTATTATTATTATTATTATTATTATTATTATTATTATTATTATTATTATTATTATTATTATTATTATTATTATTATTATTATTATCTATTCGATCACACTGACGAATTCACGTTTTTTAAAGTTAGCAAGGAAGAAAGAAAAGGTAATTTGAAACTATTGCGCAAATATTCACCATGTCAGACGCATGTCTCAGAATATAGCGCACTCTCACACATTATTCAGCACACGCATGAAATATATATATATATATATATATATATATATAGTTATATATAGTATATATATATAGTATATATATATATATATATATAATTAATATAGTATTACTACATAATACCTATATTCCGGGTGTGAGTCACGGAAAGATAAATTCATATATGTTAGTTATAAACTATATATATATATATGAACTGACTTCATTACCTCACTAATTAGGTCAGGAGTAGTTCAAGTAATAATAGTATTTGTAAAATTCTATAATAATAAAGTTCTATGTAGAATTTTGAGTGTCTGTTTCGTCACAACACTATCTTGGAAAAATATCGATAATTTTTCAGGAATATATGTAGATACTAGTTTATCATAAGTATACAGAACACAAAACCATCTACAAAATATAAGGATCTTTTCTTTTGGGCCTTTGTATAATTTAGATAAAAGTCATTCTAGTCTAAATAATACTCTCTTGATTCATCACATGTCGCTTCATTCTCTCACGCCTTCACAAGAAAAAAATCAGATTCAGCAAATTACCATTTTCTTAGAAAAAGGGAGGTAAAAACTAACCTCAGGCTAGTAATAACACGCGACCCTGCACCGAAATCGACCCTAAACTAACTAGTATAGTATATTAATATAAGAAATCAAGAATTACATATTACCAGAAAGGTACGAATATGTCATGTAACCTAAGTACTCCAGATGAAAATATATCATAATTATATATATATAGTTATATAGTTATATAGAATAGTATATAATATACTGACGTAATAAAGATAAAGTAGTAGATAGTAGAGATGAAGAATGAATGAAGGAGAAAAGAGTATGATATATAATATTGAAGAGATATGAGTAAAAGTAAGAGAGAGAAGTACACTTTCAACATGGCGTAGCAGGGTAGTGTGGTGAGAAGAATGGCGCGATATTCTGAGACTTGGACGCGAGATGTGAGAGAATAATTTGCCAATAGGTTGAAGAAGAATCATATGTATCTTCGTATGCCATTGGCTCAATCTTTAAAAATGAGAAAGACTTGAGAAGAAGAGAGAAGATTAGAGTATGAGAGGTACAGAGGTAGGAGGTTGACGAAGAGATGAGAATAAGCCTAATTGTTTATATTTAATAAAATAAATATATATAATATAATATTGAAATTAAATCAATTAATATTATATATTACTAAACTAAATTATTATTCAATTTTTAAAAATATACAATTAAAATTATATTTAAGAGTTAGAGATTTTTCGCACCCAAAAAAAGCTATAGATGACGCTGAATAACAATATTAGTAGAATGCAGTTAATTAATAACTTGGTAACGATATAGATCAAGTAACTATTGAACACCCAGTAGCTGCAACCTTCAAATTACCTCTCACACCATAGAGAATTATACACAATGATTAGTGAACAACGAGGACTTGGACACTGCTGCTTTAGCATATAGCATAATCAGAGGATTAAATAATATATAAATCTATAATATCACTTAACTCTACTCACTATCTTACTAGACATTCAACTTTTCCAATTAATAACTCACTATCAACCAAATAAGAAAGTAATATCAGAATATATACACACCAAAAGAAAACAAATCTCAAACGTAATATAGAATACATGTAAAAAAAGAAATAAATAATACAGAAGATAGAAACAAAAAAGATGGAGGAGATACAAGAAAATATAAGAAAATAAAATAGAATATAGAAAATCAAATTCAAAGACAAATCAGAAAATTCCAAGAAAAAAGACTAAGACAAAGCCAGAACAAAGCAAAACCGTAAGATCGATTTATGAGAGTATATCGTTAATCGAAGAAATCGATTATATGCAAGAAAAGAGATAGAAATTTGATAAAGATTATTGGTTAAATATTCCTAGGTAGCTCTACTAACATAAGTACATAAGGATTGAGAAACAAATCTTTGAATTCCATAATAAAAAGTGTGCTTCCACACATCTATGTTGTCACTTCTATCGCGCAAATAACACTTATTTTGATTCATTATCCATTTAGTGAGAAATATATTGTAATTTCTTACTCAATCATATAAGAAATAATTTTATGCAATTCTGGACAGTGAACCAATAGTATACTTTTATTTCACATATTGCAAGATATAAAGACACGTTTCTCTTACAAATTTTTTCTTTTTTCTCGCTGTGAAAAACCTTCTTCATTGGATAGTTCCTTCAAATAAAGCTTTTTCTAGGATGAATATACTTTGTATCCGACTCAATTTGTGGATAATTATCGATAGCAACATTAAAATTACTATATATTAATACTCCTAAATCCAACATATATTAAGCTAAACAAGTTATTATTCTTAGTATTTAAAGTTAATATACATAAGAATGTATCATTCAATTCCAATATGATCAAAAGCTTCTCTATTCGAAATGTGATAAGAAGCCGTCACAAATTTTTTTGGACCTATCACAATTAATTTAGATAATTAAGATATTAACATACTGTTTGGACTTTATCTATCTCACCAAATATTGACAAAATTCCACGATTCATCGTCAAGTGAACATTCTCCAAGTTAAGAAATACTATTTGTGAATTATATTTATATATTATGTATAATAATAAACATAATTTGTTATTTTTACCAGCATTCAAATATATAATATCTTTGTGTTACATGTTTTAAGTAACTCCGGCATATAACGTTTCAGTTTTAATAATTTCCTTCTTCATCGTATTATGTGTAGGTAGAGAATGTATGATATTAAACTATATTATGCTTTGCATTCCATTAATCTAAGCGTAATAATTATTGAGTAATATTTAGTAATCCCATTAGCCATTCAATTTTTTTATTTTATTTTTTTTTTTTTTTTTTTAATTTTATTTTATATTTTAATATACAGAGATTTAACTGCGTGAGCGTGACTAGCGTGTTGCGCTCGCTGCAGTGCGGGTCTGGGTGCCTGCGTTTGTCAGTAGCGTAGGGGTGCGAGGAAATGAAAGAAGATAGCATACCTGTTCTTAGAGAATAGGCCTACTGCCACATCCCAAAACGAGCACCTAACTAACGCTAAAACTACTCATCAACGGATTAGAAAAGTGTGTTTGCTCTGAAAAAGGTTACTCGCTGTTCCTTTTATTAAAAAGATGAGGAAGATAAAAAAAAATAAAGCAGGAAAGAGAGGTAATATATATATAAATAAGAAAGAAAACAAATGAGAAAAGGTCCAAGTTCTTCTCAACAGAATCCAGCAAGTTTGGCTGATGGATATAGAGTAAATTGGTTATGGATCAAAAGACAAATTGTTTGACTTCCTTGTTTGAAGGCACACAAAAATATTTCGCCGAAACGAGTTTGGGATTTTTCAATGGCACTTAACATAGAAATTGCAAAAAATGGCAATAATGAGTTAAGAAGGTCACTCGGCATTCTTTGGAAACAAAGAAATGGCAGATGCAGAATATATTATACCATGTATATAGTCGGGATATGCGAACTGACTAATGGAGGTAGGTAAATGCGATGTAGGATCTACTACTAAATCAATACTTAATTCTTGAGTACTATTACTACTATAGTTGTAGTACCTATAGTAAAAAGAAGGAATGTGCGCCACACGTCACGTTACGCAAGAGATATATGAAGGTGTTCAATAAGAGAGTTAAGAAAGTTATAGGGGTAAACAGTTAATTAGTCCTCCTTATATAGCTTTAGAACCCAACTTCACTGCTATTCCTAATATTAGTATAAATATACAGTGGTGGGATGATATCCAAGAATAGCTATCGTACCCAGATGATTGATGTATGAACCCTAGGGTCCGCTAGTAACTCCAACACAAAAGGGCGAAGCAACCAGGCCACTTGATACTAACGTGGATGTGAAGCGTGGGGTGCAGTCATAGAAAAAGAAATACACTCTTGACAAAGCAAAGCCTGACACCAGAAACAATCAGTTCTTTTGGGTCAAGGGCGGCACCTTCCTAGACAGACCACGTGGTGTGATATGAGGTTCCAAGATAGATTTTTTGGTTGCTACTTGTTTCATGTGCCCCAAGGATGTCTCTATAGTTCTTGCTCCGGGCAAGTCCAATCCTAGCGCCACACGAGACGCCTAGATACCCGCTTCGAAAATAGCATTAGGCATAGATGTTAAGGGAGGTGTTTTTTGACGAAGTGGAGATTGTTCAAAATCGGTTAGTGGCTGAGTTTCCAAGAGTTGAACTTTCCAACTCAGAGGTTGTGGCGGCCCCACCGGGAAAATCCCATCCAGGTTCGGCAAGAATGAAATGCAGATAAGCTGAAGACGAGGAAGCAACTCTAGATCAAAAGAGGGAGCAGATTTGAAATGAGTGGAATGAATGGAGAGTTGAGTCATCGGCATAAAGAGTGACAAACAGATCGCTTAGAAGTACTCGCCTGAGTCGTTCAAATGATCGTTGATAGACGGAAAATATCCTGCTCAAAGTATCCATATCCAATCAGTCTGGAGATAAAATCAGAACCTTTGTCTTAGGTCTGATCACCACACATTTAAACAGGAAATGGAGGCATGGAGGAATGCTCTGCTTCCATCTAACGATTCGCCTGATACACGGACAGCGAGTCGTACCCAGAGAAGCAACACGAACATCTTTGCTAAATTTCACAGCAACGTAAATGCAAACTTAGATATGCGAGTGTATCAACCCAAAAGGAGCGGAGCTTATGAGAGTAGCGTACGCAATGCCATCACAACTCGCGAGAATCTTCAAAAGCCTTGATATATCTGCATAGACGCTATCCGACTCCAAACTCCCATAGTCGCCTCAAGGAAGAAGACCAATAACCAATCTGTCAGGAAGTTACTATGGATATATAGTATGTCACCAGTGTTGACTCCATCGCTTCATTCTCCGCACCATAAGTATGGTGCACTCGAAAGCCCATAGCTCAGACTGATCCTGAAAGAAGCGTAAACTGATTTCTGAGTATCTCAATTCTTTATCCTTAAGATTGCCAATTTCATAGTCCCTCAGTGAAAAATTATGCACAAGTTTAACAGAATAAGAGCTGTTTAATACCTTAGAGCATCTTCGATTAGATATACCAGCGTTCGCAAGTCTCTAGGAACGGAGGTTGTTTATCCTAGAAGGTCGTCATCTAGAGCTCGTCCGATCCTACTATTTATGTATCTCTGGTCTCTCCACCGTTGGGTATTTCAGTCAGGGAAGTGTATGGACTATAATGGCGGTGCTGCGCTTAACAGCACGAGGAAAATGCACTCAACTCCTAGTCTAGTCAATTTACTATCTGTTGTCATAAACAGAGTCATGCTTGAATCGAGGACAGGGAGCCCATGATACTTGGTAACTTTACCACATTTCACACCAGACGTAACAGCCTTGCTTCAGAAGGCCATCGGTGAGGTCCAGATTCGCGCATTCTCACGGGCCACTAGCCTTCATGACACTCTATGGTGTCCTTTTTCCGCATCAAGCAAACTCTCTCGTCTCACTGATATACATATCCTCCCAGTGTCATTTAAACCTTACATATTCACAGATTCATGCCTCGCATAAGCTTCTCTCCTTTACCACTCTCATCTTCTCAATGGTTCATTGTATTCCTCTTATCTGTGCACCAGATTTTTCGCGAGGAACATATGACGGTATATATGCAACTGAGTAGGACTCATCGCAATTCCTAAGAAGGTAGTCGAGGAGCGAAGCCGGAATCGCCTACCCAGGGTAGACATTAGCCACTCGAAGAATATGATGGACGAGCTCAGATGACGCTAGATTAGGCCTTTATCAGTAGCGCACGAGTTAGCTACAGAACTCGTCAAGAGCGACACTATATAGCTCGTATTAGTGCAAAGGCAGATTTACAAAGTTATTAGAGTCCTCGTCTCTTCTTGGGCAAGTAGGCAGATAATTATTTTAATCAGATTATGGAGAGAAGCTCAATGTAAAGAGATTAGTGGCACGTTAATCTAGTCTCAGTGCTACGAGGGCTGCGTTTAGCTCGTCGCACCTATCAGACCTAGCCCTCGCAACAGATCTCGAGGCATGATAGTTGTATTACATTTCTTATGATAAAGAGTGTACTAGGAGAACGGTTAGATTTCATTACTACACCATGCCTCCACTGATACGTTACAAACCGCATCTCTTCAGTGAACTTGATGCGACGCAGCGCAATCATGTGTCGCCACTCTTTCCATATAGACTCATCTGCGATATCAATACGACGCATTCCCACATTGTCAATCTTCCTAGGAACTGAATCAATAGTACATCTTATGAAGTTTAACATATCTATATAATCATTTACTTGTACATTTAAAATATTCATTACTCTTCTTTTCCCCGCTGTTAGTTGTAGCTCACAATTAATTTTGTAATGCTTCTCATTAGCTAGCATTTTTTCGAGGACTGGCACTACTACCAGGCTCACGATAGTATAACTATACCTGACTCTCGTTCTCTGTGATGCAGTTACTCATCATTTTAGTTGTCATTTATTATTTTTTTTTTTTTTATCTCCCAGTAGTGGTTCATGACTCCTATTACTCTCAACAATCTTCTCTATCATACTCATACTTTCACTTACGTGTTCTATTGCCGCCATTGGAGGTCTATCTGGATCAGATAGGTACGTTAAGTCACTCTACATTATTTGAGTATATTATAAAATTCTAATTATTGTGTTCCTGATAGCTCTATATGCCTTTATACTGATTTTAACATAAAAGTAGATTGTTTACCATATTAACGAAAAACAGATTTATTCGTATATACATTTTCTAGGGCTTTCTCCTTGCCTCCTGGGACCTCTTCGCAATGTCTATACTCACAAATTTTTCGCTTTGATTCTAAGTTACTCGGAACCTATTTCTCTCCTTCTCCGAATTCTACTCCCGCAGCTTTCACTTCCTCTCAATTTCACACCTTCAACTCGACACATTCATCTAGAACATACTAGGACCATATTGAATCAATTCATTGTAAAATTCCTACTTCTCTATTTTCAGAAAGGCTCCTGAGTAATAATCTCTCTATTGCTCTCTGCCTCCGTCGTCCTACTCTCGTCATGACCATCCGATCTTCATCATCTCTTTCTCTCTCTCTCTCTCTTTCTCTCATCTTCCATCTTCTTCCTCTTGTCTCTCTCTCTCTCTCTCTCTCTTTCATCTCTCTCTTATATAAATCTATTATATATATTATATATAATATATTATTATATATTTAAGAAACATGTAAATTCCTGCAAGAAAGGACGAAACGCCGTACCTATATATAAACTCATATACAAAACTGTTTAGTGAGTACTGCTGATAGAGAGTAGAGTAGTATTGAATATAAGAGAGTAGAGTAGAGAGGTATTGTAGATAGAGAGTAGATAGATAGTATAAGTAGTATAGTAACAGATAGATAGAGAGTGAGAAGATGAGAGAGTACATATGAAGTAGTATGAGAGTAAGTAGAGTGAGTAAGTAGAGAGATAGATGAAATACTTCATATCAAATATAATGAGAATATTATTTTTTTATTTGTTTGAAATAACATCATCTATTCTATTTCACACATAATTTTTCAATTCTCATCATTATATACTCTTGCAAGCAAAAATAGTAAATGGGCAAAGAAAGACAGCCAAAATTTTAGACATATATATAAATATTACTTTATATTTATATATTTTAAACTTATCTCTTATAACATATTCTCTATTTATATATATTATATATATAATCTACTTTTACTATTTATCTCTCTATTAACTATCCTAATATTATTTTATATATATATCATATCTATCTATATTATTATAATTATATATATTAATATATATCTTATATATTTTTATTTATTATATATATTCATATATATATATATTAAAAATATATATAATATATATATAATATATATTATAAATAATATTAATTAATATATAATATTAATAATAATCCAAGGATATTAATGTCACTCAATTAAATAAAAAAATCCTTAATTAATAATAATATGTATTAGAAAATAAAATAATTAAAATAATAATAATATATAAATTAATTAACATAATTAAAATAAATATTTTGTAACAATTAATATAATATATAAATAAATTTATTTTTATAAACAATTACTATTCATGACATTGCTACAGATGAGAATTACGAAGTTTTCACAGCAAAACTATATTTTATTATTATAGGTTTACAACCCATAATAAATAATTATATAATTGTTGAATATATAATTTGTATTTAATATGAAAGCTGTACTGTAAATGGACACAAATAATGTTGTATATATTCCTGTAGTGCTTCTTGAAATATTATATTATATGAGGGTTCTAAAACTATGATCGAATTAACCGGTATAATGCTCCTAATTACAGCTCCCCATGTTTAATAATATAATATATAATGATATATATTAACATTATTATGTATTATACTAACTTAATTCTGTAATTAGTTATTAATAAATTTTTTAAGTTTTCATTTCATATTTAAGGTTTATATAAGGTATAGTTAGTTATAACTAAATATATATAAATTTAACTAACCTTATTTATGACATAATTATATTATATTATAGTACATAATCACTAAGTGCATTATATTTTATGCTTGAAATTAAAACGGTATTTTGAAAACCCATAAATATTATTTGTATATTTTAATTTTTAAATATAATTCATATTTTATATTTAATTATTAATTTTATTAAATTATAATAATTTGCAATCGAGCTTCCCTGTGAGGGAGATTAAAATCGTAAGACAATTGTAAGGAGTAAATGGTAGATTGAGAAGATTTTCAATATGACTTTCATTATATTGTAACAATTGCGACTATGATTCAACAATATCGTAAAAAGAATATGAAGTTATTTTGTGAGTTCAGATCAACTGTATGAATGAGAGCCGTAAATTCTACGCCCTCTTAACACTCATTTACATCTCACTACAAGCTCAAGAAATAATAATCACAAATACTAAATCTCTTAATCGATAAACACACTACACATAAGTACCACTATCATCCAACACCTATCGTCATACGACACCACCATTTTCGTTCTCGTAGGACGCTTCTACGATATCTACGAAGAATCTGATCTAGCAGGAGATTCTCTGCTTATTGTTTGCTGGATAAGATAGTACAGGAATACAGGAGTCGACTTACTTGTCGCAATCTAAAATGGTCAATATTAAACACTTCCTCAGTTGATTTATGGTCACTGACAATGCTTTTTGTTAATAAAGTGGGCGTATCTGTATATTTTATTGACACACTTATTATTAATAGTCCGTTATGGAACAGCAATAATCGCAATTTGTATTATATAGGTAAGCACGCTAGGTTTTGGCATTTTTCGGACAGTTTTTTATAACTTATCCTAGCACTAAAGCTTTTCTTCCAAGGGTGGTTCATTGAACACTTATCCGCTACGATGTCCACTACGAATCAGTGGGCGACTCTTTCATATTCGCTTTAGCCGCTGTGATATGTGGAGGTACGATGCACACTTATTTCGACTGCGAGCCCGTCGTGCCGGGTTCTACTGAGCCCTCTCTGGATAACAATCCATGGTATGTATATTTAGAGAGAATCTGCATGGTGGTATCGTATACAGACCACAATCACAAGGTGTATAGGTAAATCGTGTCTTCCTATTTTTATCAACGATATCTCGTCTCAGAGTATCTCGCTGTCGAATTAATCTGCTCATTGTGTACATTACCTTTAACTATATTAAATATTAAAATTATAATTATTAGAGGCTTATAGCCATTCAGACAAATTATATGCACTTAGATATAAATTTTTGAGGAGGGTTAAAAATCCTAGGATAACGAATAATGTGTATAATATAATATTTTCAGGACCCTAAGGTAAACATTCTTTTATTTTATTGTATCTATTAAGTATATATATATATATAATATTAGCTACTAATGAAAATTATTTTTTTTATATTGATTACTCAGGATATCTAGTTATCGTGAGGAATGATGGACGTTAAGTTAAACTATGATTACCAATTAAATTTAATAATATAATAATTAATATAATAATATATAATTACATTACAAATTAGATCAAGTTCGTTCGATATATAAATGACTCTAATAGTTTGGACAGCACATGCAATGCTGGAAACAATATAATAGATCAATAGAAATAAATAGTATTAATCCACTTTAAACTATATAACATCGGCCTTATATATAATATATTTATTTAAATAGGTATATAATAAATAATATTTAAATAGTATCGGATTTGGGATATATATAATATGTAATAATATTATATTATTATATTAATTTATTTGAGATATTTTTATTTTGTGACATTTTTTAATTTTGATTATTTTATAGTATAATGAAATAGTATAATATAATAACACTCTTACTTACTCTATCTCTCTATTACACTCTCATTAAATCACTCCATATCTATCTATATCACTCCAATTTGTATGGATAATACTCCTTCTCACTACGGCACTCCAGATCTTTCTATTCTTAATAATCTTAATATTCAATATTAATATCGTGAAAGTTAATTTGCACATTGAATTCTTTTTTACTTCACTTGGCATTTACTGTTTTAGACAATATATTTCTATTCTAATTTATATATTAAATTTATAAATTATCTAAAAAGGCAATAATATTTAGCAAAGATTTTTTAAGATATATTTTTTACATATCAATATTTAATGTGAATGATGGACTAAAGTTTCCTCAACTAGGTGGGATTTGGTAGGTCTCTGACTTTTACCAACCATGTGATACATAAAAAAGTAAGGTTAACACGAATTACTAGCGTGAAAATGACAAAATGGTTAGAGTTTATAAAATTTAACCGAGAGAATCTAATCGAATCAGTTGCTAAAGACATTATTCAATGTTTAATTATCATAAATACTTTATTAAGGATTTCTTCAATACATTATATTTCTTAGCACAAATCTTTGTTTTGAGTTATTGCTTAATACACAATACAGTTATCGAAACTGCTAAGCGATTCATATAGTCCAAAGTAAGACGGTATAATTTATTTTTAACAAGGATTGAAAGGTATACCTTTGAGGAAAACTAATTTTATTAGTATTATTTAAATTTTTTTCCATTCAAAGGTTTGGAAAAACTGATAAAGACAAATCAAATAAGCACATAATTAACGTTCTTCATTTGAACAATAATGTTATTACAAATGTTATGATCATTATTGGATATATCATAATTGTTGGCAAGGTTCATACTACTGGCAACTAGATGGCTTGAGTAAATGTTGAACGCCACAAATTCTTTCTTTATATCTCTTATTTAATAGTCTTCTCATCTACATTGCATGTTTAAAGTTGTCTTAAGTGGTGCTTTCATTAGTGTCTTGAGTAATACAGCACTGTAATATGACCTACCTATTAACATCTCTCTTCGTTTTAATGTAAAAGATTTTATAAGAAGGTTTATTTGAGGTAATTATCAGAACACCTCATTCGAGATAATGATGTCTACGGTAAAAAAAGTTAAAGTGATAAACTTCATGCTCGCCAAGACACAGTAGCCTCTTTTCGGATTATTTTCGGTGTAATTACTTCTATCGAAATTGGTTTGGCATTTTTCACTTACAGCAAATACCACAATATAACAAAGTATTTAATGAGATGATTCATTGTATTAAAGTTTTCTTTTACTTTCTTCCACTGCACCTTTAAGGGATGAAAGATAACATCTTATCAATCTGCTGTATATGTTCAGGTTTTATATATACTCTATTAATAGTACTAATAAATATATAAATATTAATTATATATACATATAATTTATTAGTAGTTAATGATAAATATATTAATGACTGAAACAATAGTTACTTTTAATTATCACATAATATATTCTATATTGTTATATAATATAAATGCAAATTTAATTAATCTATTATAAGTAATACTTAATAATAAATAATATATAAGTAATATATATATGTTATATATAAATAATAAGGTAATATATTATTACATTTAATTTATTAAGAATATTTAACAAACATTTATCATTAAACTTAACTATTTATCTGGGTTAAGTATATTCCTTCCATATATGAATAAAGGAGTAAATATTACCAATCAAAGGAGAAAGTATTAGAAATCTATTTGTATTTCTAAATGATATACTTTATTAAATGTATGAGATATGATTTGCAAGGTTAAGAGTGCAGTATTATTGTGCTTATATAAAACTAAATATATAAATAACTCATTTACATTACGACTTATTAATGCAATCTTATTAAGATTCCTAAGATCTATACATTTACTTTTCTCTCTCTCTTCTCTCCGTCTTAACAACTCACGCATAGCATTAACATCATTCAAAATCTCCTGTGTTTATCAATCGGTCCACTATGTCATCTAATACATCATACTACGCTATAGTTCATCTTCTAGCTCGCTGTTTGATTAAATAATTTAGTCGTTTGCCGCTTCTGATAAGTTTGTTTTCCCAATCGATAAGCAATTGTCATTCTCATTTGCATTGTACATTATATTGGCCACAAGATATTTCTAATAGATATAGGGCTTTTTTCATTATTTAAGAAAGTACGTAGTATATTTATTTTCATGAAGTTCCTATGTCATTCAAAGGTATATATAAAATATTTATCTATTATTATATATAAATAATTATATATAATTGATTATATATATTAGGTATCCTATATTAATTTTACATCCTAACGCAAAGTATAATACATGATGTAATTAATTTATTTTATTACTTATAAATTTATACTGATACGTTATTCATTGCTGCTTTGCATTCATTGGATGAAAACTGCTATACATTAGCAATATAATTATATTATACATATAAATATAATATATATATATATATATATATATATTATTATATATATTTATAATATTAATATATATATATTATTAATATATGTATATAATATTATAATATATATATATATATTATTAATAATATATAATTATATATATAATATAATATAATTAATATAATTTATATTAAATATTAGCTTAATATATATATATAATATATATATATGTTTTAATATATATATATATATATATATATCTATTATATATTAATATATTAATTAATTATATATATATATATATGTGGTATTTCTGTATTCACTGAGTTTCAGTGTATAAAAAAAATTAGTATGATTTTAGGGTATGCCTTTCCTATTTATTTTTCCTATTTTCATTTATATCTCAACGTGTTATATTATTTAGAAGTTATTTACGCTTATATGGGTATAAAATAATTTTGTAGGCTCACGTTTATTATTTGATTCTCATTTGAGTGAGGGGGGGAAGAGGATATTTTGTGCATTTATATGTTTGAAGTTATTATTTTTAGAGTAAAAGTTACTATTTCTTATAGTGAAACTAAAATCTAGTTGATAAGCATGTTTTCATTATTGATGACATTTACATTTGTACTTTTCGAGCCTAGTGAGATTTGATAAAATAAAGCATATTAATTCTGAAAGTAAGACATTTGTAATTATATATAATATCTGTATTTGAAAAATACAGTTCTATTGATAATATATATATATCTATAAAGATATAATATTGTAATAAATTTTGTACTAATTATATATCACCTGATTTTCATTCACTTCGAATAAAGGATATTATATTAAAATTTTAGAGTGAGGCAGAACCAGGTTGGAATACTTGATAAGCGACTCTTCACCGAGATGGACGAATGATATATCTTATGTTATACATGTACAGCTGAAATGGATTGTTTAAAAGGTTCTACACAATTTGGTGTCTCCACACGTTTAGCTATTCATAATAGGCGTTATGAATACATAAGGTTTAATAATTAATAAATAAATATATAATTAATAATAATTAAATAATTAAATAAATAAAAATAACAATAGATAGATTATAATATAAAATAATTTAAGTAATCAAACTTCAATGCTGGGATTTACGAAGCGGTAGATAATTAAGATAATTTATAATAAATAGAAATAATTAATATATAAATAAAAATATTAATTCACATTAATAATAATAATAATAATAAGTTACAAAAAATGGGCAACATTTACATCCTAAGAATAATTTTTTTTAGCCACCAATATAAATAATTAAATATAATATATAGTAATAATATAATATAATAATAATAAAAGTTATAAAATAATTTAATCGTAGTATAAAAGAAAACATAGTTAAAAAATAAATAAAAATTAAATAATTAAAAATATAAAAAAAATAAATAAATTATTAATTAATAATAATATACATAAAATAATGACTATAATCATAATAATAATCTTAAATAATAATATTAATACTAATATATAATAATAAATATATAATTAATATAAAATAAATAATAAAAAATAAAATAATTAATGAAATATAATTATATATAAATAATTAATAATAATTAATAATGAACGAATTTTACTCAGGCATTATCTTGATAATCAAGTAAACGATATACATTAGTATGGCTCCATTACTTTTGGAAAGCTTTTTCAGAATATGAGCAATTGAATATTACACCATCACCAACATCAAGTACACATACACATATACACAGGCCACAAGATTATGAAGCCTGATATGAACACACATACCACTCACAAATCTAATTAATAATCATTATTTAAGACAGAATTAACGATAACAAAAAAAGGTAGAAGAGATTTCAGGAATGAATAAAATAATTTCTTTCCATTACGACAATGAATCTTTTCATTCATTTTCTGTTGACATCGATCCGAAAGAATTAATATTTGAATTGTTTCCTCACTGATTTCCTTTTCCAGATTTGTTGTCTAAGACAGACATTTTTCATTCCATAGTTCAAATTTTTCTTGGAGGTAGAAAACTCAGTCCCATCGGAGATCTCATCTCAGCTGTGAGACGAATTTTGAAAGTTATGTCAAAAGGAATTTTGATTAATAGTTTATCAAGACTTTAGCAAGCCAAATAGAATTTTGATTAATAGTTTAGCAAGACTTAATTACTGATGGATTAAATGGATCGAGTTACCTAGCTTTTACGTTGAGAACGTAAACAATTTGAAAGGCAACCATTTGTTTTATCTTTTCGAACAACCATTATAGCCCATCATCGTATATATAGAATTGTTTTGAAGGGGAATGAACATACGTAGTACACCTATGTTTTCATTGGTAAGTATCTCTAAAGAAAAAAGATACGAAATGCAGAGTTAGAGCATTTTGATTATTTGGAGGACATATGCACCAAATATGTTTCACAGAAATTTGAAAACCCAAAAAAAGAGGATAGAAAATATAAGCTTGTCTATTTTACTTTCCTATTGTACCTAAGTAAATTAATTTTAGAATAAAATAGAACAATAACATTGATTTTTATAATTTTTATTATCTTACGCTTTAAGAGAGATATTTTCTTGCATGTTTTTGAAATATTTTACAGTGACAGAAGAAACTGTAATAGTTACGATGTTTCATAAGACACTATTGCAAGTTGGTTCAGAAAATTAATCTAAAATAAAGAGTCAGAATAACCTTGCTGTACTTTGGCAAATGAGTTGAAATTATTATTATTTATTTGTAACATATTATTAAAAAATGTTTTAAATACTCTAAGGGTTTATGCATTTATTTTCTCAATCGTCTCCATGTGTTAATAAAAACATAAAATTAATCATACTACCATTTAAGCGTTATCTTCTTTTAAACACATATATCATACTTTTATCATACTTTGTTATGGTGTGTGTGCGTTATGGAGTGTGCTATTAAAATGGAAATCCTACGTAAATGTTATGTGTTATTTTGTGTTAATATATATTGTTGATATTTGTAACAATGCATGAAAATAAATGGAATCAAAATAGTAGTAGGAAATTCGAGAAGGCAGCAAAGCTCAAATATATAAAAATTTATAAATAATTTATTTATTATCCTTTTTTGATTTATTTAGCAATGTAATTTATGAATTAATTAATTATTAATCTATTTATTTATTAATTTATTTATAAATTTCTTGATATATTTATTCGTAACGAAAGAATTATTATAATTTTCTTTGCAATTCTTAAAATTAAGAAAGGTTCTATTTCTATTGTATTGTATTTAGTTATATTTTCGTTACTCCTCTATCACACTACTTTATTAACGTAATTTGAAAGAAAATTTTTAAATAATTAAACTTATCCTTTAAAAATATTTTATTGATTTATGAATATAGTATTAAATACTTCTGAACACAATGTTTTATTTACATTTCTTTGTTATTTTATTATTTATTTATTTATTTCACATTCTTTTTCTTTATTTTTTGGAACAGTAGCTTCAGTATAAATAAAAAAAAAACAGTGTAACAGCATAATCATATCTTCTTAAGAAAATTAAGTTCTATATAAAGCAGACTTTTGATTTCAAAGAACTATAGGGAGCAAATTAAACGATGTCAGGGCTGCCAACGTGTTTCCCCCTTTATTAAAATGGCAAACATTGTCGTAGTTTTCTACTTAACCGAAATTTTACATATTTTCGCCGACTAATTACTTCTTAAGAGACAGTTTGCTTAACATTTTTTGGCAAGTCTATTTCACTTATTTTTGACATTTATTAACGGATAAATTTGTATGGATATTATATATTTATTATATCTTATATATATTATATATTAGATATATATTATATAAGTATATATTATATATATATATATATAAGTATTATGATATATATATATATATATATATATCCTACTATATTTATATAGATGTATAGATATATATATGAAAGTAATTAACTTATAACAATAGCAATTGTGATACTATTAAATTTAATAATTTTATTTCTGTATTAATATTTCTGGCACATTTATTGGTCTGATCTTACAATAATTTTCATCAAAAATATTATTATTATTGATTCATTATTATTATATTTTTATATAATTGTATTATAGAAATATTATTGTTTAATTATCTATTATTATTATTCGTTATTACCTTAATATTATTATTATCTTTTAATTATTATATTAATTTTTTATGTTTATTATTAAGAGATTTAAAAGACCTTCGTTATTAATATGCCATTGTTTATTATTTTACTTCTGTAACAATACATTATTCATTATTTATTGATTATTATTATTATTATTATATATATATATTATTATTATTTATTTATTATTATTATTTAATTATTAATTATTATTATTTATTATTACTATTTATTATTATTATTATGATTGCATGAAAATGAAAATTTTCGAGATCTCGATGGTATATTGACGATTCATAAGCAAACCTGCGTAAATAATTAATAGCATCGTTTATTAATAGACACTCTTAGCACTGTTTATATAAATCTTTTTTAGTAAATTCTTATATTTATATTTATTCCAAATAAAATAACTTAATATAGTTTAACAGTGTATAGAGGGTGAGTCTGAAAAATTAGGTATGTTTTAAATAACACTTATATTATATATATATATCTATATATAGTAATAGGGTTTATATATCTAGGTAGAATTATATATATAAGTAGGTATAAAGTATATAATATATTATACTATATTATATATAATTAGTATATATATATATATATTATTATACTATATTTTATTATTATTATGATTATTATTTATATTATATATATATATATATATATATATATATATATATATAAAGGTGTGATATAGTATATATAGTATATATAGTATATATAGGGTAATAATGATAGTTATATACTATATAGTATCGAGTTCATTTGTTACCATTTTATTTTTGGTAAGTTATTAATTGATGAGCATAAACATCTTTATTTTAACTTAATATAAATCATATATGCTATATATATATATATATTATATTATATATATATATATTATATATAGTATATATATCTAATATACTATATATAATATATATATATTATATATACCTATTAATATATATTTATATATAGTATAATATATACGAATAAGCAAATTACCAGCAAATAAATTTGTTTATTTGGTCTTAAATAATAACAAATTTTTAAATTGGGAACGAAGTGAGAGGAACATTTTTTGGTTCAGGTAACCAGCGCGACCTGAGCAACCTTGGTAACGGGGAGATCTCAATAAAATGTAGCGAAAAAAAGACATATTAATCAATGCAAAAGTATTCTTAAAGAAGGCAAGATACAAAGGATAAAATTCTATGTGGATAAATATCATAATTTTTTATTTGGAGTAGTTAGTATATTATCTTAGTGGGCTTGTAGGGATTATGGTTAATTAGTCAAATTTACCAGATAAACATCACTGAATTGGCCATATGTGGTTTCTTAACAGGTAAAGCACTATAATATATATAATAATTGTAGTATATATATTTATATATATATAATATATATATATATATATATATTATAATATTTAGTATAGGATATATATATATATATATATAAAATAATATATTATATATAATATATATTATATATTAGTATTATTTTTTGGTTGCCACCCGCTCCTCTCCTATGAGAAATGGCGTCCTAGAATAGATTTTTTTGCCAACTAAAAGAGATCCGCCAGAGAGTAATGCGGTCAAACTATTTCTAATGTCATTCTAAGCTCCGAGGAATCTAACAGCAGGAGTGTCATGTCTCTTTCATTGTAGGGAGAGACATCTGTTGGCCGAGGGGGAGGGATCATTTTGTCAATTCTTATATTTATATTCCTGAATTGTAGAAATGAGTTGTAGATTATGGTCAGTTCAGTGAGTATTACTCTGGTTTGACATTTCAATTTTTTCGTGGGGGGGGGAGATATTTCGACAAAAAGACGCGCTGGCGTGCTTGGATGTATGATGTTAATGGAATGGTATAAGCGTATCGTTGTTTTTGGGGTTAAACTGCAGTGAATGTGTTTAATTATGGGTGAATTTATGGAATAGCGGAGAGGAGGGGGGTGAGACTTGTTGTTGTCAGAGTAATACTTAAGCTGCTACTGTGATCCCAATTCTTTCCGGTGGATGGGGTGTTGCTGACAGTTTAATGTAGGTATTTTGTTCTGACGAGTGACTTTGCGTGGCATTATTGGCAAGCACATCATGTCGAATGGGTATGTTACATAGAAAAGAGTTTTTTTGTCTTCGTGTATAGCAAGTGAATTGGATGGTTTTGGAGGGGAGGAAGAAGCTCGTTATTATTTTTACTGGAGTTTATTATTTTGTATTACTTCGTCTTTTTGTGCTTATTGTACTGTGATATTGCTGGTGCAGCAGGTCGGTGAGTATAGTTTAAGAGGGGGACGGATCGAGGTAAGTGCCTGTATATTATCTGTGAATGGGCTCTTCACAACCAAAATTTTGGCCAAGTTGTTGTCAGTTATGTTTTCAAATACGTGTTCAATTTATATTGTGGCTTAGAGGTAATTTTGCTTATGTGAAGGAGATAAAATGTCCATTTATGTATGAAAAATTAAGCCAAGAGTAATATGGGCTTGCTTTATAAAAAGAGGGAAATGTAGCTGATTGAATTTATTGTTAACATAGACCGAATCTAGTTAGGAGTGGGTAATCATGGGCGATTTCATTCTCTTTCTCTACGTTCGGTGTGAAGTGTACAATAGAGAGAAATTGCGCCTGATGGGAGGGACATCATGTCTAATTGTTCGGGCAAGTTGGTTTATTTGTGGTTATTGCCGAAGTGGATGAGGGTTTTCTAAAAAACACTCGTTGCATTTAGCTAGAGGAGTTTTTTGGGGCTGTGATTGTACGTGTCTGCATTGTATTGTTTTATATAGATGGGGTTGTGGGTATGAGGTACGATGTGCATCAAAAGATTTAATCTATTATTGGGAGATAGATGGCAGCCCTCTCGCACGCGCGCACTCCATTAAGGGTTTTGTTATGTGCGGGAGGATGTGAGTCCTTGTATGACTTTTAGGTACGTCCGGATAGGAAGCTTTTCAATTATTTTTTTCTTGGTCATTGAAGGGGTGTTTATTGGTCTGTAATTAATAAGTAACTGTTAATATATATATTATATATTATATATATATTAGTTTATAGGGATATGGATAGGATATATATATATATATATATAAGGTATAAATAGGATATAGGTTATGTAAATATTATCAGATGATTATTAATATATATATATACTATATTAATTTATTCTATCGTATATTCGTTTAAACCAAGGGGACATGTCTTAGGTGAGAACAATGGAAGAGGTCGGTCGATATGTCAGCGGACATGATTAAGGAGTCAAGCCAGATGTCATAAATTTATACCTTACTAAACGGTCTGGTCGCGGGGCCGAACCTTGCCCTCCCCTCTCTAGCTCCTCTCATGGGGGAGAAGCGGGGAGGATATTCATGGTTGCAAGGCGGGTGGGGCGCTTCTAGGATTCGGACCATGAGATCTGTTAACCTCACACCCCTCGCTCCCTCGACGTCTCGAGTCTCGCCATCCCCTCCCTCCCCGCTACAACTACCAGCGAAAAAAAATAATAAATAAGAGATTTGTTTGGTGTGGTTCGTTTGTGTTGGGAGAGGAAATCTTTTGAAGTAAAGGAGGACGAATCAGTAAGATATTTAATTTGTATTTCTGAAGGTGAGGGACTGGTGCCCAGAGAGGCCGAAGCGACTGCTTGATTGACTGTTTGCTGACATACGTCTTTGTTTTTGTGGTTGGACATATCTTCGGTAATTGGGAGGTATGAAGTATTCAATTTGGATTTGGGGAATCGTTCTTTTTGTTGGTTAATTGGGGGTGTCGAGCAGCACCCTGGTTTACTAATGGGGTGTTTCTGGTGGTGGTGGGAGGGGGGGGAAGAGTCTTATATATTATGCCATAATAGTAATATTTTCTGGTTAATATTTCTTTCCTTCTACGGCCATCACTTACTGTGCTCGCTGGAGTCTTGATGACGGGGGGTTGGGAGAGGGTGCTAAGGGTTGAGAGTGTTATTTTATGCTTCACTAGTAAATTTGTGGGGAAACAACAGGATAAAATTTTCATAAAATATGGTGACACCCAGCATGCCAGAATGGGCTTTTCATAGGGGATGGATTTTTTGTTTCAGTCTGGAGGGTATGTGGATTAGGTTGGTGATGGAAGGGGAATGCAACATTATCATCCTGAGGATTTCTTTTTTTTTTATTATTCTGAAACCATACTTTTTTTGAAGTTAGATTATTGATGTGTGTACCGGGGACCCGGCCGAGGTGATGGCAAGTTTAGAAAGGGGGCAGAAGGTGTTGTACTATAGTACTATTGTAATTCGTGTGCTTTTAATGTGTGAAAAGTTTCGTTCCTAGTTAATTTGCTTTTAATTGCGTTTCATTTATGTGCGGGGTCTATTTGGCCAAATGTTGTTGATTGTGAATGGGCGAATGTATTTGAATCAAAGATTGTTCAAACCCTTACGGTTGGTGAAGAGTTCAATAATGAAGGATCCTTCTTTGTGCATCCCACTTATATATTATATTATATATATAATTTATAATAATATATATATAATTATATATATATATATACTATATTATATATATATTATTATATAATATATATATATATATATATATATATATATCAGATGATATATATATATCTGTATAATATATATCTATTATAATATATATCGATATTATATAATATATATATATATTATATATTATGTATGTGATCTATTATTTATAATATATATATAATCAGTATATATATATATTAAGAAGTATATATATTATATATGATATATATTATATTATAATTTAGTTTGCATATTTATATATATTATATTATATAGTATATAATATACTATAGTATATTTTAATTAATATATATATATGTATATTAGTATTAGATATATATAATTCTATATTATATATATATATATATATATATCATAGTTATAATATATTATATATATATATATAATATTAAATATATAATTATTATCTATACATGGGCGTCGCACGCTCAAGCAAGGGGGGGGGCGGGCAGATTTTTCAATTTAAAGGCTTTTAGTATGTAGTAAATATATATATATACTATATATATATAATATATATATTATATATATATATATATAATATTATATATATATACTATATATATATATATATATATTGTATATATATATATATATATACTCACTATACATATTATATATTATATATATTAATATATACTTATATATATTTTATATATATATATATATATATATATATATATATATATATATATATATTATATAATATTATATTATTATATATTATTATATAATATATATATATATAATGTATTATATTTATTATGATATATATATATTATATATACTATATATATTTATATATATACATATTTATATATAATAGCATATATTATATTATTCTATATATATCTAAAAAGACCAGAAAGACATAAACTAGAATATATTTGTTATTTAAGTATCTAAGTATATCCAAGAGTGACTTGTATAACCCTCGTTTTACAGTGAACCTTTCAAGGTAATATTGGATACCATTACGTTTCTGTATACGCAAACTGACTGTATTAAGCAATTTCAAGGTGTTTTTAATAAAATCAATATTTCTATTAATCATAAAAGCTGCCAGGGTATCGAGTACATTCTCTATATTAGCGTCAAAAATTATTTCAATTAAACCAGCTTTATACGTTTCTCGCTCAAGAGTTATAGGATTCAATATTTCTGAATTAAAGTCAGATATTTTACTTTCTTGGTACAGGTTCATCGAAGCTGATGAGGCCAACCTTAAATAGAAATGATCTTTATTAGTTATGGTAATTGTTTTTTAATTTCACCAACCTTTTATATATGAATTAGCCTTGTATGATACTTTTTTTTATACCAACAGAGCTTCTTTCGTATATGTACAGTAGTTTCCACACTGCTGTTCCGTTTGTGAATGGGTAAGGGTTCCCTTCGACATCTCTTATATACACCTTAATTTATCTAAATTGGGCATTATTCAAAGGTACATATTGCATACTAGGAAAACCTATAATTCTGTTATCTTTAGGAAAATATATTACTCTTAGTAACGATGCCTTAGTGTTTCCCACATACTGGTGTTCTACAATATCGGTTTAAAAATAGGCCATGCCTGGATCTTGTAGTATTTTTGAATGATCACATAAAAAATGTAATGAATCATCAGTGTCACTTTTTACCAAATACTGAACTATATACTCTTCCATAGTAGAAATATAACGTGTTAATTTATTTAAAGGCGATATGATATCGTTAATTCTCAATAACGTGTCATCACGTAAGTAATTACATGTACGAAACCAATCTGAACTCTGAAAAATAAATAAATTTCTATCTTTCAAGTTTACTTGTGCTTGTGATTTTAAAGTGATTAACATGCTGTCTTCGTTAACAGCTTTATTAACTAGAAATACTAAATTTTTACATATTCGACTGGATTCAAATTTTTTGTTTGCCTATGAACACATCGGTAAGAGATTTATAGAGTCCACGATTTATTAAATACCTTTCAAAGAAATAATCTTTGTCATCGCGCTTGATGAATGTCATATCATCTATGTTGTTAATTTTTAATATGTTTTTAACACTCTCAACATTTCTAAGTATTATAAACGCTGTCTGTGAATCAGGCATATTCTCGATGTAGGCATCTAACATCATTTCACATAACCCTACTTCATACATTTCTTGTTCAAGCTTTATAGGGTTCAATAACTCTGTAGTAAAGTCTAATATTTTATTTTCTTCATGTAGATCCATAAATGCATATGACGGCAGCGTTAAATAGAAATGATCTTCACTCTCCATGTTCATGTTATAAATCAGTGATTGCCAAAGTGGTCTATATCAACCCCAAGGAGTCTGCAACAGACTGCAAAGGGTCTATGAAAGTTACAAAAAACAATTGGGGGTCCATGAGATGTAAATGGGGGACAACGATAGTGGATCTCATTTAAGCCATTCGCTTTGAACTTGTAAAAACTTGCACATGATGATATACCAGTAGCATCATGTTACACGCATACGCGCAATAGAAATTCTTGTCCATTCTTATCTCAGAGCTTCGCGAAGACAGCGCAGTAAGACTCGTACTTGCACCGACTTGTTCAATTCGTCAGTCAATAAATACGAATGTGAGAGACAAATATGTTCATTTGTTTCCTGTGTCTTGGAAAGGAAAGTGTTAAGAAAATATTTTCAAAAATATAAACTAGTAGTTAGGCATATACAAATTAAAGAGAATCAAAGTTAAAATGAATCAATATCATTTTGTTTGGGAGAGCCAGAGAAAAGTAAGTATATTATTTTTTTATTAATTTTAGTTTTCTACTCGTAGTTAGCAAAGATTGATAAATTGCGCTGATCATGACTCGAGTATTTTTTATGTTGCCATGGCTTGAATTTTTTGATGTTGCCATAACAGGTTTTATTTATAATTATATATATATATAATATATAGTATATATTATATATATATATATTATATATATATATATATATAGTATATATATATATATATATATATTATATATATATATACTATATATATATAATTTTAAGTTTTAGCAAAAAATCCATATCAGGTAAGCAGGGGTACCCAAAACCAAAAACATGGCAAGTGGTCTACGAGACAAGAAATTTTGCGGAACCTCTGTTATAAACTGATCAATGTTCTTAATTTCGCTAGCCTTTTATATAACTATTAAACTCCATAGGGTAAACAACCCATTTGAGAAGATACTGTTTATTTTTACCTTTCTCCTCCTTCCCTTAGGGTTCTAATTTGTACTCTGTGTGCAATTATAGTACCACGATTTCTTATCCTCAGTTACCTCTCTATGGACCCTGAATCAATTCCTTATCTCTTTCAATCGCTCATTTGTTGGTTAGTCTATTAGTCCGCTATTCCACTTTCTTAAGTTCTAACCCAGTAGAATAATCACGACACTTTTCACATATATAAGGGTCTAGAGAATCAGGTATATATATTTTTTAATCACTCCAGTCTGCTCGTTCGGAGGGAAATTGGGAGCCCATTACAGGTTCTATCTGCTCGCAGATTGTTTTTAAGCCTTATTCCTTATATTATTCTCAACATTCTGTAGAATTCTTTGCACCATGCCTGCCCATAACTTGACCTCTCCGTCTACTTATAATTCATTTTTGATCTGATCCTGCCCCTGCCACGATACCTCAAAACAAATAAATGTGTGACGCGAAACAAACTGTATAATTCGAACCTGTGTTTTACATTTAATTAATAGCGTAAATCCTCCTTGCCGCCATAAGTAAGATTTCTTATGAAGGGAATATGAGTGGCGAAGTTTAATAAATTAACAATGTTTTACTAAATACAGTTTTAGCAGTAAAAGATACCTCAATTAATTACGCTCAACATTTTTCACTAGCGTATAATATTATCCAATTATAATCTGTATTATCATGACGTGTTATTAAAAGTGTAAATCGTAAAATATATTAAAGAGGTATAATAAGATAAATTGTCATTGCTGTCATTACGGAAAAAATAATACGCATCAAACATGAGTACAGTACGATCAAGAAAATTAATTATATGGACTAAATGGACGGGGGTCTAGGATACTGGTAAGTAAGCTGTATTATAAGTAAATGTGATTATACTGTTTGGTTTATTGATATGTCATATAAGAGTTGATAAGAATAATAATTATGTTGTTCCTAGACTTATTGAACTTTGGTGATTTAAAATTAATCTATGAAATAATAGGCTTAATGTTCCGATTGAATTTAATACATTGTGCACACTGTGAGTAATTGTAAGGTTAAGTTTCATTAATACTTATTTAATAATCTACACATTTTTTGAATGATTTAGCAAATCCAAGAATAGCTTGCCGCAGTGAGAAGCTCCGACTAAGAACCTCACTCCACCTCCGACCGCACGAAAATCTAATAAATTTCTAGACCTTAGATGACAGTGCGAGACAAGTTAATGAATAAATAGACATCACATAATCCTACAAAATTAATTGGTAAATTATCTAAAAGAGTCAAGCTCCTGAAATATTTAATAGGTCTAACATTCTTATTAGTCTCAAGAGACAAGATTGGGATAGATATACATGTTCTTATAATGTACCTCATAAATGGTTTTTCTGCACCTAAAAGTAATTAAATATATATTAATTAAGTGTTTAGTAATGTGTAATGTCACATTACTACCTGAACCTTTGTCTCTCTCATATCAGTTAGAGAACAAATCGAAATAACCCTCGAAGAATTAAATTAAAATACCACCGTAATATAATATTAATTTGCTATATAATAATAAACAACTCAATCAGTAAAGTACCTGATCTTACTAATTTATATAATACTAGGAATTTTATTTTTTATAAGAGAATAGATTTTTAGCACTAAAGAAATAACAATCTTATGTGAAAAGATAAAGGAAAAGAATATTATTAACTAAATAAAATTAATAAAATACATATTTGTCGGTTAATCCATCTTGTATTCAGAATTCTTTAACTCAAAACTGAAAGATACTTAATTATTATAAAAAAGTCTAGATATAAGTGACTTCTTGTGATATTTTATGTGTATACTTAATAAAATGAATAATATATAAACGTATTCGAAGCAGAACTATCTGGTAGGTCTGAGTCATGATAGTATATTACAGCTCAAGTCTAAGAAATCCTCTCCTATATGATGAGTATGTTGCAGATTGTAAAAGATGAAATTATAGTCAATTTGACTAAGATATAATGGTGAAAATAAATTGAGTAAGTGTGCATGTCATAATATGAAAACTCGATTTATAAATAAACTTAAGATATAATAAGACAATATATCAGTTTAAATATAGAACCTCATTCATATAAATACCTAATAAAAATCCTCTATGAAAAAATTACATAAGTATATAAAAGAAATTACTTTACTTTGGCATTAAGATGGTATTAAATTAAATAATGTAAATTGACCGTAGAAATATCTCAAGTTAATAAGCTATGAATTTTATTATATTATATGCTGGTGCATATGCTCACATGTGCCGGCGATATCTATATCCAAACACATAGTTGCCTCTGCCAACCAGGGATCCGCTTCGCCACAATCTATAGCTTTCCTCGCCCTAATATTCGCACCACCGCTCGCACCACTCGCTTAAGAGCTCCCTCATCCTCTCTCCCTGCCTCGCTAACAGCCCGGCCCGAACCCACGTCACGGTCCACCAACCCGTCCCGAACTCCCGTCCGCCACATCAAACATACGTTCTATGAGAGCGGCACGCCCATTTTTTAATATTAGTGAACGTGTAGTTTGCCCTAGCCGGTATAATAGTGACTTTATATAACACCCAATAATGTTCTTGAAAATATTATTTATTTATTGTAAGTTTGTTAGCATCCCAGCCCAGAATGGTTCGGTCATTGTCTGTTCTAATTACCGGAGAATACATCTCAGCTGTTTGAAATGAACCCTGGATGTTTACTGTAAATTAAGTTGATGAATTTATAAATATTTATTATATTTATTAATTAGTTATGTATAATATTATATATAATATATATATTAAATATTAATATATATATATATAATATATATATATATATATATATTATAAATTTATATATATAATATAATATCATATAATATCATAATATATTAAATAAATAATAATATAATATATAATATATATATATATATATATATACATATTGTGTGTGTACTTGTATTTTATAAAAAAGTTTTAAGATATAAAAAATTACCTATACATATTAAATTAAGGACGTTTATTCTCATAATATTTTATGAGAGTATTACATGTTTCTTTCATAAAACAAATCTTTAACGAGAAACTAAATATTCTTGAGCTCTTTCATGAATTGCTAAAAGCAACCCTATAATAATTTATTATATTATAGTACGGTAAATGTACAGGCAGTTCTATCTGATTCAATATAGAGGAATCTATATAAAGATATAGATTGGAAATGAATTATGGTATTTTCTGTATCTGTTTAAATGCTTCTTTCCTATAATTTAAATAATAATTTTCTCGTTTAAGTTTATTTAAATCTATATAATCTCATAAACATGTCCTTAACACTCACTAAAACATTTTTATAATTTGTTTTAACAGTTTAATATCAATAATTTATATTATTAGTAACAGAATTAATGAATTTCATAACTGTAATAAATTTGTTATGAAAGTAAAATTATATAACTAGTTATAACTACGAGCCGATGAAGCTGTAAGTAATAATTTTTATAAATATTGTCATGGAGCCGTTATTAATTATATATTGAGGTATAATTTTATAAAAATGTCATGTGAGCTCAGAAACCGGATGAACCTCAGAGCCGGATAGCCTCGGAGCAGTGAAGCCGGCAGTAACCTCGTGAGAAGCCTCTCTCGGAGGCCGGTAGCCGTGAGACTATGGAAATATTATAATTTAAGTCACGCTCTCGCTCTCATGCTCACATTGAAATTGTTTTTGAAATCTTAAAATCTTGAGTTTAAACTGATATTAATTAATTACATAATTAATTAAAACCCTATATAAATTAAAATAGTTATCAATAAATATAATTAGAATTATTGATCCAACTTTGTAGAGAGAATTTCTTTGTTTTATTATTTACTTATTTCCTTTATCTATCAGCTCTATAGATATAATAAATACTGAATTTTACGTGATGTGTTTCTGACTTATATTATGTACGTAAAATCTGTCGAATGTCGATATTGGAAATAAAAAGGTCGGTATCGAAACCGAGCACATAATGGTGGTATTCGATTATATAAAAATGGAGAAATCAGCCAATCTTTGTTATATTCTATGGAATTAATAAGTTCTTGGAAAAAATGAGTAGTGTTCTGAAGTTTACATTGTTAAGTATGCATCTTAGTCATCCTTTTACTGGATCTTCCTTCCTATGGATCTACGCTGTTAATAGTATGTGACTTCAGATTATATCCTACCCAGATCAACCGCACCTCCAGCTCCTTAGGAGCCCGTACAAATGTCTGTTCTCCATCTCTAATAAATAGATATTTGTGATATGCCTTATATATCTGCTCACAAATGATAAATCTAGCACGTCTCTATAAAATTTATTATAGAAGAAAAATGGATGCCTGGTCATGCTTCCATTTTGACGTACGGTAATTTCAAATGCTTTACCTCTACTAAGTTCTCTAAATCCTTTTCAGCTCACAAATACTCCCGCTCCTTATAAATTATGCGTATACTACTGATTGTTCTACTACAATTTGCAGATTAATTTTAAGATACTATCTTGACGTTCTAAATAGGTACCTTGGAGATCTTTCTTTAGATGATTACCTTGAACTAAACATCGCTCTTTATACTATTCTCTTGTACGATAAATCTGAAGTTACATGTTTTTTTCTCCCTTGCTTATATGCTCGTTAATGCTAGCCCCAGCTTAGTTTAAAATACACTCACGGACGTTATTCACACATCCTTTAGTTTCATGAAGGAAGGGTTAACATCAGAGGTTTATTTTCCCGAGTCACTATCATCCACTATTTACTATTCGGGTATTGTTATTATTTTGCGTCCTAACTCAACTTTTTCGTGTCACTACTACACACAACTTTGTAGTAGGAGTCATATCACGACTTCGTGTGTTTTATTATCGTTAGATTGTTGCATAATAATTATTTTGAGCTGACTCTATGTGGCAATACTGGCAGTGGGTTCCTTTTGCATTCACCTAGCGTGTAGAGAGTATGTTGCCGAATTAAGATTTGTCGTAATGGAATTCGTGTTTATTTGTGATAGTTTATTGTTAGAGAAGGACGCCGTTTTGGTTTCTGTGTGTGAGATATTCCTATTTATTTTTTCGTTTTCTTTCTCGAAAAGATGATATCGTTTCTAAGAGCTCCTTTCCGGGAATGTAAATCTTCTCTAGAATATATTGTACAGCACCCATTGCCCAAACATTCGGCCTATCAAGGAGGTGACAATTAATACTTAACTGATACCATAGATATTAGTTGTAATAAAGCTAAAAGAGAAAACTACCTCTCATCTTTTTTTCGTATATAGGTTTACTCTTATAGTTTAAAAGTTGCATTTTACGTTTTTCTTAATGCTAAACCTAGTTTAGTTTAAGTGTTCTACAATTTTGAATAATTTCCCTATGGACGTTCAGCAAATGTACCTTCGTCGAAGGAAGCCGTTCTTATTTTAAAGGCCATACATTGTGCGATCCTCATATATACAAGATGTAGTCATATTTATCCTCTCTCTATAAAGTTGAACAAGATGGTTTTTTGCGTGGGGAGTCAGTTTTTAGTCATGTTTACGTGTTTTCTTGAAGGTTTGTCAGATTATACAATTTTCAATCATTAGAGGTAAATAATTATTGTCACCTAAGATTTTGAGCTATCTTCTTTCAGTGAATTAATTTTTTGGGGATATTGTTTATTGTTGTCAGATATCGTTAGTGTTATTGCTTATTTTGTGACGCTTTTTTTGATTTTTTGAGAATGGTTACGTCACCCCGCGAAAAGTATACACATTCTTTAAAATCGTAAACAAGATCTTTTCCTTTAGTTACTTCTCCTAGACAGAAATGCTTATCAAGCAGTAGTAATATTAAAACTCTGTTTATAAACGCTTAGTAGACCCCGTTAAACTATATCTGAGTTTTCATAAATCCCTTAAAATAAGGCTCTACTCTTGAGATACACTCCTTTCGTCTAGACATGACAGACAACAAATCTAAATGAGTAGTAGTCCTAATATACAGTTGAGATGTACTTATAATATTACATTCTCACTCATAGTGCAATCTTAAATATGACTCGTTTAACATGATCCTTTTTTATGCGACATTTATACTCAAAAATGGTAGAATAAATAAATGGAACTGATATAGTCATATACATGACAGCAAGTCTATCTACATTATCTTATTTATTGTTTGGTATGTATTAATTGTGAACATAATTAAAATGATCCTACTTAAAATTAATACCATCCCAAAACTAAGAACATTATAAATTCCGTAATGAGATTTAACGGTAAAATAAAGTTTAACATGCTATATAATCCTACGTAATTCAATTTTATGCATCATAATAAATCGTCAATAATAATGAATTTTTATTGAAATAATTAATTAAATATAAATCATTATAATCCCTCTCATAATTAATTTCTGAATACATTCTTTTTGCAAAATTCGTTATAAATATTTTCTTTCTCGCATAACGTAATATTGTTAATCACCTAAATATGATAATTTAACAGGTTTGTATTCTTAAAAATTTCCAACATCTTTTTAAAATATTTAATAATTATAAGTTTTATTTAATATCACAACCCGTATAGGACTCAAGACACAAGACCATGTAAGCATGAGAATTGATAACGGAACATATATATTTTACCAACGATTCCGAATTACTCGGATGTAACACCTTAATATCTGCACTACTAATGTTAATATATCATAATATATATATATATAATACTATATTTAATATATATTATTATATTAAATTATATTATATATATATTATTTAATTATATTATATATTAGGCATCACTATAATATATATATATTTAATATATAGTTATTAATATTATTATATATATATATATATATATTATATAATAATATATATATATATATATATATATTATTAACTATTAAATTTAATAAATCATAATATAACTTACCAATATTTTAAGATATAATGGAATGAAACAGGAATTATGGAATGAATATATACTTATATATTATATAATATATATATATATATATTATATATATAATTTAATATATATATAATATATATATTAAATATATATATATATGATATTATATATATATATATTAATATATATATATATATATATAATATATGCATGTTAATCAAAGCAAAAAATATACATAAATGAATAGCATAAATAATATCAATAGATTAAAATATTTGTTATGAATATATTTATATTTGATATATATTAGTTCTATATTGTTACATATCCATGATTTAATTCTTTATATTCATATTTTAAACCGTTCATCTACATTTGAATGTAATCATAAAGGCTTCTATTAGCGTTGAGATTAATGTGTTATATTAACATCTGTATAATTGCCAGAAGCGTAGAAAGGCCGCTGATTTTTTTGGATCCCTAATCTCATTGACTTCAGTACCTCACACTTAATGAACTCAGTGAGCTGAGAGATCATTAGAGTCATCTATAACCAAAAGTATATTTGTGCATACATTTGAGTGCCCATCTGTCGCTTTTTTTAATAATGATTTGTGACGTGTATCCTATGTTCCATAAGTATTACTGTTATATTCTCATTCTATTTCATAATATCTCTTTTACACAAAGGTTATATCGCAACTGAGCCCTTATTCCTGTGATTTATAATGGCAAGAGTGCACGCGGATAATCTCGGCTACCTCACGGTCATATTTATAGTTCTCACTCACTTTCACTCACTTTTACTGGTAATAATTTAGCAATGTGCAGATCAAGGTGATTACTTTGTTGATGTCATGATAAGAATATTACGTGATATATAATGCACGTAGAAATGCGGTGATAGTTATCATTGAGTACAATTCACTCATTCTAGTTGATGTCACATAAACTGTCTACTTAATGATTACTCATATAACGTTATTGATCATATATTATATAAATCATTATAATCAGACGTGCTATTTTTTTTACTGTATTAATATTTGATTACTCTCACAATATTATTTATATATTTAACTTAAATAAGTTATATATAATAAATATATATCAATATATCATTAAATATTATATTACTTAAAGTTTATTTTTGTTTACTATATAATTGTGATTTAAAATTATTTCATCCTTCCAACACTCACCTACCAAAACTAATTAATCCCTTCAAATTTAACCCAAACTAACTATAATAATTAAACCTCAGCTAATATATATTATCGTAGTGATATAATTATACCCATCAATATGCAACATACATATGTATATTCTGTGGATATATTCTATAATAAACTCTGTTATTACTATGACATGATCAGCTATACATATAGGTTATCTTACTCAGAAAATATTTCTCTACTCTTCCATACAGTCCTACATAAGAATAGTTGATAAGAAATATAACTATTATATGATCAACAACAAGAACAAGAGTATTAATAATAATAATAATAATCATACATAATATAATATTAAATAATATAATATTAATAATAATAATAATAATTAATTAATAATAAAATAATAAATATAATATAATAAATTCACAATTTAAATATAAAAAATAGTTCATTAAATAAAATATAATAATGTTAATCATAATATTCGTGCAACCACGTTAACAATGTTAATTATTTTAATAAATCTAAATAATATATTTTAACATTTAAATAAATTTATTAATATATAATTAAATATGTATAATTAATAATATACAATATAATATATAAAATAATTATAATAATAATATAATAATAATTATAAATTAATAATTAGAAAATAAAATTATAATAATATATATAAATAATTATATAAATAATAAATAATAATAATTAAAAATAAATAATTAATAATATATAATAATAATAAAAATAATAATAATCATAATAATAATAATAATAATTTAATTTAAATTAATATATATTAATTAATAATTAAAATATATTAATAATAATAATATAATCTAATAATTTATATATATAATATATTAATAAATAATAATATATAAATAATATTTAAATATATAATTAACTTAATTCTAGCCCTAATGTATGGTGAGATAATTTAACTGTTTGAGGTATTACTGTATATATTATAGGCACTAAACTCATCTTTATAACTTAAGAACGTGTATCAATTATCTTAAACTTACTAAGAAGAATTTGATGTTGGCCAAATATTAAGTAATAATAATTTTATTTCTAAAACTTGTAGAGTACATCTTTACTCACGTCGTTACTTATAACCAATGAGTAAATTACCTCTCTGAGATAATCAAGCATGTTTTTAAAACTCACTAATCTAGGTCAGTAGCATGAAAATGTCAAATCAATCAGATATGATATCATTTATAACATCGAGAGAACTTCAAATTAATAAATAGTGACCTACCCAGTGAATAATCCTGTTAAAATAATAACTGATTCGATAAAATTATATTATTGAAAAAAGTATGTCTATTGTATTAGTTCTTTTATAACTCGCGATGGTCAACGAAAAACCAAGAAAGATTATAAATTGCTATATTAATAATCATGCTTAGGTCATTTATCCAATCAATGACGCATAGTTAACGATATATATAAGTATTATTATTAAGGTAAATTCTTATCTTTAAGTTTAGAATTAGAATTGACGTCATCATCAGATAATGAAAAATTTAAATAGAGTTAGTGATATATAATTAATTTAACATTGGTATTTTAATTGAGGTAATCTAATATTCACTTTCTCAATACTATATTTTTGATTATGTATAAAACTTCCAATTTCAGGAAAAATTTAATACTACTCTTTTGGAATAGGATATTTGCTTATTCTGCACCCTGACTACAGTTTTATTAAAATATATAATGCGTATTGTGTGTGATGCCAATTTGGTCACAGTATTATAAAAGTGTTTAGGTTTTATAATAGTTGTCAAAGAGCCCTCAATAGGGTTTTTCTTTCTAACATGTAAAATAATAATAAATATTTCGTAGTTATTCAAAATAAAAATATATATCCGTAATTTATTCGTGAGTGATATATGATTGAGTAGTGATCAGTAACCCCCAATAATAAATTACTACTAAAATATCACATGGATAACCTTTACTTATATATATATATAACTTCTCACTACCAAGTAATTTTAGCACATTTCAGCTGGCTTGTTCTATGTACCTCAAGCCTAGTATAAAAATATAACCCTTATTAAGATTAAGGTAAAGGAAAACATTCGTATAATATTATAATATAAATTTTCACATTAAAATAATTATTATTAGGATAGAGTAGTCTATAGTACCCATAAGAAGAAACTAGTGAACTACAAAATGAAATCTCCATAAGCTAATTTTATAAAGAATTTTGAGGCTCCTAATAACAAAATTCGGTATCAATGATTTGTTCAATGTACCCTGAGTTAGGAGGCATATTTTGAGTCTCACAAAGTTCTGTTCCGTCAAATCGCCTGAACATAAGTTTTCATTATGTGTGCTCTATATAATACGACGCAAAATATAGAGAGCACCAATGAAAGTGCTTTCGGCATCTTTTGTTTTGTTCATAAACATAAGATTGCTGTTTGTATGTGTGTGAATTCATATTTGGCCAAGATGTTACTCTCATTTGAGATATTTACCAATAGTAATTGTTAATATGAAATAGTGTTATCCCTATCGCTCTTCAAATTTGACACCGTTTTCTTTTCGAATTTAAATATGTTGCTTTTCAACTCGTAAAATAAGGATTATATTCAATACTACTCTACCATTATGTAAAATTTAATACAGATGTCTTTACGCCTTTCACATTCGAGGATATTTTTTTTCGTTAGTTCTTTTTTTCATCTCACAAAACATATTTAGCCCTACATTTCATTAGAATTTATAAGTTCTAACCTTGCGTCTCTGTATATAATGAAACACCGGTTCGTTTAGAGTGTTCAAAGTCTCTGGTATTTCCGGTACTTTAAATCGTCAATAATACAAAATTAATTTTGGTTTCATATCTGCTTCTGTTTTTAGGCATCTCCTTCACTGTATTACTATAATTAAGGATACTTATAAAACATTATTTATTTAACTAATTGATTTATTCCATAATTAACGATCACTAACTATCAACATATATTATTAATCATTTTAATGATGAGAACATTTTTGAGATTTTAATAAAGAATGCTATATATAAAACTATGTATTTGAGCTTAATATATATAGATAACTCTTATAACGAAATTTTTTGTTAAATTTAATTATATTCAAAATAAGATTATAAATTTTTAATAACTACATAAAAGATAACTGACGATCTAATATAGAATAAAATACTTAACATAATATTTTTGTAAAATATGGCGTTAAGTAATAATGCCATTCAATTTAGAGACTGTGTGTATTGGAACTCTAAAAATTATTATTTATTTATTTTATTTGGACTATATATTTATATATATAGTATATATGGGTTTGTCTATCCTTATATTTTAGATTTTAAATATAATAGCACAAGCTATCTATACTTAAAATACTATTTATGATTTCTCATATTTTTAGTAATAAACTGTGTATATATATATAAGTTATATTATAGTATATTTTTATTATTCTGTATAACTTAAGTCTATTTGAAGAAGATGTAATTATTTTTGGTCAGATAATATATTTTTTAATAAATCAATTGTGCATATAACCAATTTATGTCACAATAAATAAATTATATGAGTTATGACTTATTTAAATTCATAAGATAAACTGATTTAAAATACACACTCTAATGAGTAGTTTATTTGTGAAAATTATGTCTCATTTATATATTTTTATAAGTTATCACAATAATTTTCTCAATAAAGATATAGTCTTGTCTAATACGTAAAATCATAAGATTAATAAGGCTTTATATATTATATTTATTTGATAGGTATCTTTGGCAACGTTGCAAAAGTAATATAGGTGATGTTCTATGTATTGTGAAGCTTACTAAAACTATTCTCCATGAGGTTATGGTAATTATTATGTAAATATTTAGTAACAACTATATACAATAATGAGATAAAAATAAAAGGTAAGAATATATATATTATTATATATTTATTTTAATATTTAATGTTATAAGGTCACATTTTATGAAATATCCTTCTTTAGGTTCTGACTTGTTGCTTTTTTATATAACCTTGTCTATTGACTGTGTTACTGCTATCACCTTTTTAAGTAATATTAGACCAAGCTTTATTACTTAACCCATACAAATCCTAAAATTAAGTATTTTGTGAAAATTTTTTATAATTATATCAGAATATAATATACCGTCAACTTGCCAATTAATTATATATATATTATGTAATTATATAGCTTTGTAGCTACTCTGATATTGTTCTCCCAATGTACTACTTGAATTAGGCAACAATGTACTTTTTCTTTTTTTTTTTCTATATTTTTTGAGTATGGTAAAACCGAGATTTAGAGGTGAATAATGAGCTGAACATCTTACCCGGATAAGGAAATCCTCTAAATTGCGTAAGAAATGAAGAAAATAATTACAAAATTTTTTATGAATGAAAAGTGGTAAAACAATAATGCAAAAAAACTTTCTTATTCTTTAATTATAAGCCAATATAAGATAACTACCTATAAGAAAGGAAACTAAAGCCGTTTTATTTCACACCAATATAAAAATAGTATCAAAAATTAAATAACTCCATATTTATTAAAATTAATAATATCATATATTATATATATTTATATATATTTATATAATATTATATATATATATTATATATATTATTATATATATATATATATAATATATATTATATTATATATTATATATATATATATATAATATATATATATTATATATATATATATATATATTAATCAAAATATATATATTATATAATATATATATTCTTATTATAATATATATTATAATATATATTAATATATTTATTATATATTATATTAAATTTTTATAAAAGTTTAAATCAATATCTAATATACCTTAAGAAATGATAGATAAATTTCTTAAATTAAATTTTATATATTAAATATATATAATATAGTATATATAATATAATATTATATATTATATAATATATTATATATAATATATATATATAATATTTATAATAATATTTATATATATAATAATATTATATAAATATATATATTAATTATAATTATTAATATATTATATAATATTATTATATATATATAATAATATATATATATAATATATTAATTATATATATTATAAATATTATATATATTAATAAATATAATAATTATTAATATTATATATTTATATATAATATATAAATTATATATTTAATATATTATAAAAATCCATCTATGTTTATTGTACAATGTTTATTGAAAACTCATAATTTAGGAAGAAATAAGGTGATGTAAGTAAATATCAAATTTAATTAATATTGGATCAATTAATATTAAAATTATTCAAAAAGATTTTAATTTGATTTAGAATACGATGTTGACCCACCAGTAATCGAGACCTACTATTCGCAAATATAATTAAAAAATGGATCTAGATTTATATATATAAGGATTTTATCTTGAAACACTTCGTAATCACATTCTATTTCCTATCATCACCTCTGAATAATCCAGGATTGCCAGTGCCTGAAATTTAAGGAAAAAAATGGATAAAAATATTTAAATAGAAAATATTAAAATATATAAAATAATATAAATTAATAATTATGGTGAATTTTATTAATTTCATTATAATTATAATAAATATTAAATAACATATATATATTGATATAAATCTAGAAATATTTTAATAATCTAATTTGTAAAATATTGTATATTAAAAAATATTACATTTGTTATATTAATTTCAGTAATATTTTTATCAATTATTGCATTTATGGTTTAATTTATATAATTTATTATGATATAAGTATATTCTTTATATGATGCATAATTAAATATAATCATTCGATACTCGATACTTTAAGCAATATTTATTACATAACGCAAGATAGGTAATAGTAATAATTAGTATCCTTTCCAATATTCTCTCAGTATAATTTATATTAATATTAAATTCTCACAGTGAAGTTATCAAGTATGTTAATATAGACTCTCACAGAGATTAATAGCTTTCTACGAAACGTTAATCTATTCAGGATTAGCTATGGTGGGACAATCACACTATATTTAGCTTTATATTACGCTGCACACATAATTGAATCAGAGTTCAAAGGAATACTTATACTGTAAATTGGTGGCAGAATTACTGTATTTAACAAATTTCTATTAAGATTAGAAACCTCTCTAAGGATATCGATGTTGATAGAAATAATGGTACTTTATAATAAATAAACAAATTCAGTGAGAAGATCTTAGTTGATATATACCTTTCAACAAGTCACTTTATTTAAAATATACTTTTTAGTATTATATATACAGTTTAGTTTTCTCAAACCCATAATAATTATATCTATAATAATTTTAATAACCACTTTGATATAAAAATTAAAATTTATATAAAGCCTTTATAGAAAGTTAATAATATATTTTATCTGAAAAGAATGTGTAATAATAATAAAATATTTATATATCTTTAACATATATCAAATAGATAAAATGTATTTAAAACCTTATATAATAATAAATTATACTTTATAGAATTTATATACCTCTTATTATTTATTTACTAAGAGTGAGCAATATTGTATAAGCTATTACAATACATTTTCCTAGCGATTCACCAGCCATATTTTATTCTAAGTCTTTTTTTAGGTTTAGTTTAAAGTAAAATAAACACTTTAAAATGGGCAATACTAATACAAAATTAACTATATTATATACTCCAAACATACTGCCTACTTATAAGTATATTATAGTTATACGCACCAATTTATAACTTCTGATTTGCTCACTGAGGTATGAATAATTTGTAAGTGCTCTTTCTTATATAAACTCAGCTTTCTAATAGCATACCTAAAATATATAATTAATATATAAAAATTATTGATATAAATTTAATAAATTTGGTGTAGTAAGTTAGATCCATATGGAACCTCAGTAAACTTCTCTCAAATTCCTACGTATATAAAATATAATATCAATTTAATATATTAGTATTAATAAAATTTATATATATATTATATATATGTTACTCCCCCTATGTAGTTACTCTTAGAAGAATAGAAATATAAGTTATTGGAAGATGTAACAAGTTAATTCTAATGCAGCGTCTTAAGCGAGTCCATATATATGAGCCGAAATGCATTAAATTTTCTTCAAGAAAGTTTAAAATTCGGTGCCACGACGGAAATTTAAGTACTCAATTATCTCTTCAGCGACACTGCAAAAAT
>JABUQX010129538.1:47500-52500 GCA_015478945.1 Trachelipus rathkii
GCCAAATAATAATACGGAATTTATATTATTTGTAAAATGCATTAATAGATGAAAATGCATAAATTTAATAATTTTTTTTTGTGCAATAAATATTTTTTTGTGGAATAAATACTTATAAATTAATATAATTAATTCCATCGCCTATTTTAAAATATCTGCAGCCAATCCAGCACCTGCGAGAGTCTTGGGTGAAAATTGATCGCATAAACTTTTTACTATGCGCATTTAGTTAATTGTTAATTATATGTATAAACAATCCTCTCCTTTACCACTTTAATATAACATGTGTTTGTTAAATACAGCCTATTAGTGTTGTTAGCTATGAGAATTTAATATTAGTACTTTAATATTACTATCAGTAGTGTTGGTTTATTTTAAAAGATAATTATTTATAGGTTTATATTATATAAAACTCATATCAATGTTCTATAACTTATATCTTGATTTTTCTTTATCATCTCTCATGTTGTAATTAATCCGTATTAATACTAACAGCTGATAGATTCATTAGATAAATAAAATGAAATAATACTATTATATAAGTGAATATATTGTGTATTACTGTAACGTACATTGGTTTCAATATATAAGTAAGTATTTACGTGTGCATTCTAGATCTCTGTGAATAATTTGAAAGCGTAACATATGAGACTACATAACTTAACTCTCTCATTGCTATAATACATTAATAAGTATTATTAATAAATAATATAATATATGATTATTATCACTCATATTATTACTCTGTGAGTTAATGGTTCATAGAGCAAAGTAATACAGAAAAGCCTCAACCGACATGACTCATTTTGAAAAATATTTTATACGTCAATACAAAGATTAAATGTGATATAAAATTCCTAATATATGTTATTCCTTACATTAACTACTCAATATTTATCTAAGCTAAGATACGTACTTTGTTCTGAACAGTTATTTGAAGAACGATTCAAAGATAAGTGAGCTGTGTATTATATATATTAATTTGACTGTATTATATTCTTACTATTAGTTACTACCCTCATAAATCACACTTACCCCAGAGATGGATATAAGGATATTTGTGTAAGTTTTATAGTTATAAGTATCAAAAAGTCAATATTGTGATATTTGTAACATAGATATATTCCAATTTATTTTAGAATTTTGATTAATGTTTTCATGGATTATATATCATTTTAAAAAAGAAATTATTTTTTTTGATGCTATTTAACTGTGCTTTTTGTATTATTATTATTTAATTAAAGATATTTATTTAATTCTAATTATTATCCAATTAATAATAAGTTATAGTTATATAATTATTAATTTAATATTTTAGTTAATTTTTATATTTTAAATTATTATATTATTCGCATAAAACTGTTGATTATATTTTCGAGTGCTTTTAATTTTTTTATTTCTGCTTTATTATTAAAATAATGATTTGCGTTTTATTCTACTTTACTTGTGTGTAGATTTAAATAGATATTAATTATATTAATTAAACATTGATAAAAAGGTTTCTTTTTATATTTAAAAATTTTTAATTGAGTTTATATATATAAAAAATTAAGAGTATAATATTAACTTCTAAATATAAATAAATAAAGATATAAATACATAAAAAAAAAATAATAAAATAACAAAAGATAAAATATAGAAAAATCCAAGTTCTAAATAAATCAGTTGAATATTAAATCCATATTTGCATTTTCTTGTCGTGGCCCCAGCCTGTTTATTTTTACTAATTAACATGGATAAGACTTTGCAAGTGAAGGTATAGGACCCTCTAAAAACTACGAATAATGTGAGCGTGTCATTCCAACGTATTCAGACACGGCAAGGGCCAAAAACCATTCTCCCAATTGACAAGTTCGTTTCGGGGCAAAGTCCAATCCTCCAGGACCAAGATATCCCAATTAAGAGGGTCGAAAACCAAAGTTCATATGTGTCATCCTAATTATATATTATTTAGTGTAGATTTATGTGTATTGTTTTTTGGTGTTACTCACCTCATTAAGGACTCGAGTACTATAAATATAAGACTGTAGTTAAGTTAAAATATAAACCTACTATTAGATAAGATATAATTTGAAAAGTATTTTTCTTTGTGGTTTAATAGATATTACCATTTTACCTTACTTAGAAATTATTTGGGTGAAATAGGCTGATAACTATAATACATTTATTCTATATTAAATGATATACTATGTAGTGTCACGGAACGTACCTTGGATTAAAAGCAGACTGTCTGATGTCCGCCTTAATTCCTTTATATAAGATAAATTAGCGGGTGATAATTCTCCAACAAGCATTATGTTATGGAAGAAGAGTGAGCGTTAGCATTATCTCAATCCTAACAATACAATTACCAGTTATGGACCCGGGAAAGGTAATTTAAAAAATAGCAGTGTTAAAACGATGAAAATGATTTAAAAAGTGTGCAAATTAAAATTATAAATAATATATACCAATATATTATATATATATATATATATATATATTCTAAGAATAAATTATTGCCCCCTATAATTAAGTTGATATCTGATATTGCACCTCTGTCAAATTTGACTCAAATTATATGACCTCATATTTATATCATTATTGCTCTTTTAGAAAGATTATAAATGAAGTGTACAGAATTAAGTGTAAATTATCTTATGAAAAATTTAGCAAGTGATATCGTAAAGGAATTATATCCACTAATTCTAACTCATGCTATTTATCAAATATTAGCCTCAATATTAATTGATCTGTAGAGGTGTGACTCCCTCCACTTGCCAAGCAAATTAATACTCAAGCAAAAGTTTCTATCTTTTATTTATATTTCTCTTCTAATCTTTTCTACCTCTACTATTTTGATTGTAGTGGGGATATCTCACAAGGCAGAATTATCTATGTTCCAGATCCCACATCTAAAAGATTCCTAATAGTAGTCTCTCCAAATACTATTTCACTTTCTTCACTGTCTGCGTGGGTTTCGCTCTTTTCCCACCACCAGGTAAATAGGGCCCACTCTGACTTATTACCTCCTCGATATTGAGATCAAAAATTTTCCATAGGATATATCTATGTTTTAGATTTTCTCTCTCAAAGAATATAATGATGTTGGTCAATAAGAGATACCACAATCCTGAACTCTGTACATTTTTATATAGTAGGCAATCCTTTATTCTTAATTAAAAGTAAATTTTACTCAATCACCTTGCTGAATGTAATTGGGAAGATTATATTGCATGTTAGTGCCAATAGACCCGAACAAGCAAATATAGCGCCATTATTTAACTCCGACAGATCACTTGTTATTCTGGCATTATTATGGGTGGGAATAAATTTAAATTTTCTAAAAAGATGTAGCTTTTTTTAATAGTTATTTAAATTACAAAAAAAATGAATATATGAAACTTTATAACCTGTAATATTAGAACCCGACAACACTATAAGATAGATCCATTCTTTAAAATGATATTTCTAACAAAATCTGTTACAAGCTAATTGTTCATATATTAATAAGATTGAATAAATTCCTCGGATCCTTTTAACTGCTCTCGATACAATTCATAAGAGTGAGGAATATTATAGAGAACTGCTCGAAATTGTAGGAACATTTTCCATTTTAACTCTCCGAGACAGTGCGCGTTTATACATGATAATGCAGTCCCTTTTTACATCCTTTCACACTAATATTTTCACCCAAGAGTTTATATTAATATTTTACAGAAGAAGTCAAAATGGGTTTACTCTACACTCAATGAAACTTAATCAGCCTTCTGTAATAGTCTCTCTCTTTCTCAAAATTAGAAAACCGCGTTAATTTTTATTAACACTGTTATCATTTTCTTTTTGCTTAAATTTTTACAAATAATGTTTTATTCTAGGTTGACCTCATCCCAATCATATAATATTGGCCTGGATCCGTATAGCAATGGAATACCGTTGCACTCCTATAAGTGGAATGTCCAATAAATGTTGTTACGTATTACGTATTTGTGAGTTAATACTCCAATCTTACGTGCTAATAGACCACCATATGGAAAATTAGACTCAATCCTCCTCGCCCCAGACTATCCCAGTCCTGGTTATAGTAAGACACCTCTACCGCTCTTATTAGTATTTTCAAAAAATATTTATAAGAGTGATTCAATAAACCTCTTTGGTTTATAATATAGGCACCTATAATATATATAATAAGTATTTTATAGTAAAAATGTCAGGATTGTCGTAATATATTATAACTCTGGCATTCATAGATTATTCAGTAATATTGAGTTTAAAAGTGACATCAGCACAAATATCAAAAGGCAGCTTTCCGCACTATTATGTTTATTATGTAGTTAGGATAAATAAAAAAATATATAATACTACTCATTTTTTTTTTTCCGTTATCCACCCTACGTATATATATCAGTTATAAATACAGTATACTCTGTTAATAATATAATATATAACAATTAGATACTGAGTTTATGTACCATTTTTGAAAGTACACTATAAATTCCTAAAGAACTTTCCCTGTTGTGATACATATATATCTGTAATATTAGAAATATAAAAGGAAAAAGTTTAGGTAATTATTTTTCATTTATAATTTATTTAAATATTTGGTTATTTATTAAACTATTTATTTATTTATTTATTTTTTATTTTTTTATTTTTGCTCTTCTATCCCTCTTACAATTGTTTTCAAGCCTCGACAAATTCATCCACTTTTGCCGACAAATTAACACCATCCATTTTAAAGAAAAGGAAAATTGAAATTAGTGAAGGTACACCAGTTTCAACTTTCAGCAGCGTCCATGTCAAAATCGACAGCTTCCAATTTCCATTCTTTGACATTTCAAAATAGCAAATATATGTTTTAACAAATACTGTATAGCAAAGCATTTTCTTAATTAATATTTTTGGCCTGTGCTGATAATATTCTTTGAATGTTATAACACTCTATAAGCAATAATTACAGTTATTCTTCTTTTTTCCGGCAATATTACCAAATGAAACAACTGCCTTTTATGTTAATGAAA
>JABUQX010129539.1:5000-18419 GCA_015478945.1 Trachelipus rathkii
TCTAATCTTAAATATCTCCATTTTATTCACACAGGGTTCTGCCCAAATTCTAAGATGTAATTGACTATGCAGGGGTAGTAGGTCGAAAGGGTAGTTGGAATGGTCTTTTATTTGCGCATAATACTATGACGGTGAAAAAGAAGTTCTGTCTTAGAGACTAAATTTGCTTGTAAGTAGAGAGGTAGTAAGTAGTTGTAGAGGCGTAGGTACCTAGTTCAGACGATTAGAGAGAGCAGGACGAGATAATTTTCATCCATTACAGCTCGTGTCTAGCAATTCTTGCGATATCTCTGGGCTTCCCTCCCATTCCTAAATGACCTTTTAATCTAGTGACCTATTGATTCACCTCAAATTTCCAGTATCAATTCGGATAAACATAGCGCAAAAGTGAGGTCTTACAAAACGTTTACCATAACCTTACCTAAGTTCCATAATACCTAACGGATAAATACAAACATAGTAAGGTTTTATCCTCTGTAAAGCTAAGGCCTATAACCATAACAGTACTTAACACACAACTACGCAAACAATTAAACAGATCTTAACAACTTATTATTGATCTATTGATTCAACTCGCCTTTTGGGTATCATTTAGCTTAAACATAATACAAAAACAAGTTCTTTTTATACTAACCATCGAATATATACTAACATAACAATGTTTTCACATTAATAAAGCTAACATAGGATTACCTGAACTAAGAATATAATGTACAACGACAAACCTAACACAACTTACGCGACGAATAAACTGTAACATTAACAAAGTGTCCACCCTTAACACCAGTAAAGTTAACTTAACATTGCATACAGAAACGTTAACCTTTCATGACTTTTTCGAAGCATATCGCTAACATATTTAACGTCAATTTACATCACACTGTAGAAATATTTAACAAAAATATCATAACCTTGGTGTATTTTCATACAGAATTTAACAAAATTTTATCGCAACATAACATAAAAATAAGTTCGTGTCGTGTGAATTTGTTTGGTGTAAGCGTATAGTTTTACCTGATTCAAGCTGTAATCAGTAAATCAGTAAATCAGACCATCAACTCTTCCCATTGACCCCTTCCCTCCTTCCCACCCCTTCCAATGATCTATGGATCTAATGATCTATTGATTCACGTCACATTTCAAAATCATTACGGATAAACATAGCACAAAAATGGTTACATTTAACAAAATTACCTAAAATTACCTTACTAAGATATCCTATTCCCACGAATATTAGCAAACATAACGACAAAAAGTTTAATCGAAACATAACATCAAAATACAAAGTTTTATCCAACATAACATAAAAATAAGTTCTTTGATAAAATATCTAAAGTAAATTGTAATAGTTTCCTGATTTTAAAGCAGTAAATCATATATCAGTAAATCAAACCAACCGTTCCTGTAGACCCCTCCCTACACACCCAGCCCTGACCTTTTGATCTATTGACTCAGCTCACATTTCGAGTATCGTTTCGGATAAACATATTGAACAAATAAGTTTCCTATTATAGAACGTATAGTGATGTTTTAATTTTCACTGTATTTTCCACGTTAAAATAAAGGCTAAACGTTAATAAAGCTAACAAAGCATGGTAATATTTAACAAAAATTTTAGCATAAGCTCGAACATAAATGCACCTAGACAACGAAATATAATGCTAATAGACAAATTATTACATTAACTTCGTAATATTTAACAAAAATTCATCATAACCTCGACTGAATATCTAATCCCCAACGAATAATTGCAAACATAACAAAGTTTTAAACCAAACACATAAAATATAAAAAAGTTTTACCCAGCATAACATAAAATAAGTTCTTTGAATAAGAAAATATCACAGTAAAGCGTTGTAGTTTTACTGATTTTAAGCCAGTAATTCAGTAATAAGTAATTTCACCGATCCGTCCCTGCAGTCCCTCCCCCACCCAACCGCCTATGACTATTGAATCTATTGAGTCAAGTCAAGTTTTCGAGTATCATTTTGGGATAAACATAACATAAAAAAATTAGTTCTTTTATATACTGACCTACGAATATATGCATACGCAACAAAGTTTTGACATCAATAAAGCTAACATATCATAACCGGAACTAAGAATGTAATGTACAAAGGCAAATCTAACATACCTCACGTATGAATAATCCACTAACATCCTGAAAATTCCCTACTTATCAAAGGTAAAGTAGCTGACAGGTCATACAAACTCGATGTATCCCCACTTTTCCAGCATAATCAGCAACAGCTAAAGCAAGTATTATCTAACAAAATCCCTTAACAAAGGGACCAATTTATCAGCATCATGAACTAGGAATTGACACTATCTTCATCAAAGTGTCACTCATTTCGAATATATCATCATTTGAACTATGAATAAACGTAGACATTAGCAAATTTCTCGGGTAAGCCTAACATACTGAACAAAAACTAACCTATGGCTTCATCGTTTTCTAGCACAATCTCGTCATTACAAGTAAATCCTACGAAACTAGTCATTTCTCTAACAAATCAGTGTTATTTTTCCATTGTCATAGTAATATTAACATAACTGTACCTAATCTGATCGATAAACAGTTTCAATAACGCAGGACTATCTAAGCAACACATCACCTGCCGCGAAGAAATACCATAGGGGTGCGACCCTTAAAAGAATGGTGAAGCCAGATGACGGGGGATCACCCCGAATGGGTGTAAGCGGGTTGGGCCTTAGCCCAAAGGGCTGAGGTCTTACCCCTCCTTCAGAGGGGTAATGCTCGCTTACACCCCTTTGGGGGTGATCCACCGTCTCTGGCTTCACACCTTTTAGGGGTCGCATGTTGTTATTTTAGCGTTAGGATGTTAGCGGATTATTCATACGTGAGGTATGTTAGGTTTGCCTTTGTACATTATATTCTTAGTTCAGGTTATGATATGTTAGCTTTATTGATGCTAAACTTTGTTGCGTAAGCATATATTCGTAGGTCAGTATATAAAGAACTTATTTTTATGTTATGTTTATCCAAAATGATACTCGAAATATGATTTGAATCAATAGATCAATAGATCATAGGTGGGTGGGTGGGGAGGGGACTGCAGGGACGGATGGTTTGAATTACTGATTTACTGATTTAAAATCAGTAAACTATTACGCTTTACTGTGATATTTTATTCAATGAACTTATTTTTATGTTGTGTCTGGGTAAAACTTTGTTATTTTTGTTATGTTTGGTTAAAACTTTGTTATATTTGTAATTATTCGTTGGGGATTATGATATTCAGGCGAGTTTATGATGAATTTTTGTTAAATATTACAAAGTTAATGTAAAAATTTGTTACGTTAGCATTATATTCGCTGTCAGTATGATAATTAAACAGGGTTATGCTAATTTTTTGGTAAATATTACCATGTTAATGTAAAATTAACATTGGACACTGTGTTAGGTACTTTACTGTTGTCAAGTATGGAACTTTGTTAATGTTAATATTTTTTAGAGCGTGAGATGTGTTAGGTTTGTCATTGTACATTATATTCTTAGTTCAGGTAATGCTTTGTTAGCTTTATTAACGTGTAAACATTGTTAGGTTGGCATATATACGACGGTTAGTATATAAAGAACTTTTTTTTGCGCTATGTTTATCCGAAACAATACCCGAAATGTGAGCTGAGTCAAAAGATCAATAGATCAAAAGGTCATGGCTGGGTGGGTAGGGAGGGGTCTACAGGAACGGTTGGTTTGATATACTGATTTACTGATTTACTGCTTTAAAATCAGGAAACTATTAAACTTTACTATGATATTTTATTCAAAGAACTTATTTTTATGTTATGTTTGCATAAAACTTTGTTAGTTTGATGTTATGTTTGGATTAAACTTTGTTATGTTTGCTATTATTCGTTGGGGAATATGATATTTAGGTAAGGCTATAATGAATTTTTGTTAAATGTAACATTTTTGTGCTATGTTTATCCGTAATGATACTCGAAATGTGACGTGAATCAATAGATCATTAGATCAAAAGGTCATGGAGGGGGTGGGGAAGGAGGGGAGGGGATGGGTTGATGGTCTGATTTACTGATTTACTGATTTACTGATTTACAGATTACTATGATATTTTAGTCAAAGAACTTATTTTTATGTTATGTTTGCAATTATTCGTTGGTCTGAATGATAATTAGCCAAGGTTATGATAAATGTTTGTTAAATATTACAGTGTGGTTAATATGTTAGCGATATGCTTGAAAAAGTATGAATAGGTTACGTTTTGTATTCAATGTTAGTTACTTTACTGGTGTTAAGGGTGGAACTTTGTTAATTTTAACAGTTTATTCGTGCGTAAGTTGTGTTAGGTTTGTCGTTGTACATTATATTCTTAGTTCAGGTAATCCTATGTTAGCTTTATTAATGTGAACACATTGTTATGTTAGTATATATTCGATGGTAAGTATACAAAGAACTTTTTTTTTGTATTATGTTTAACCTAAATGATACCCAAAAGGCGAGTTGAATCAATAGATCAATAGTTAAGTTGTTAATGATAACTGTTTAATTGTCTGGTAGTTGTGTGTTAAGTATGTTATGTTTATAGCTTAGCTTTAAAGAGGATAAAACTTTACTATGTTTGTATTTACCCGTTAGGCATTATGGTACTTAGGTAAGGTTATGGTAAACTTTTTGTAAGACCTCACTTTTGCGCTATGTTTATCCGAAATGATACTCGAAATGTGACGTGAATCAATAGGTCACTAGATTAAAAGGTCATGGAGGGATAGGAGGGCATGGATGGTGAGGGGTTTGACGGATTGAAACACGAAATTTACAAAAAATTATTAAAATGCAGAATAAGAGTCGTAAATTATTAACTTTTATACTAGATATTTTTATCGTAAAGATAACTTATTTTATTTAATCAGGTCATGTTTTAAGATTAAAAACTTTGCTTATGAAGTATGCAATTAATTCGTTGTCTGTAGATAATTATTAGACATATAGGGTATGATTAATATTTTTTTATTATGTTAAGATAATAAGTACTAACTAATAGCGTACAAAAAACAGATAACCTATAATTCACATTAATACATAATTTCAAATTATTATATTACTCTATCATTTAATTACAATATTAATATTTTCTATGATCTTCGTATCACAGTTAGTACTTAAATCTATTTAGTATAAGTTAATTTTAAGAAGCAAAATTTAAATCATATAATAATTAACGCTCGAGGTGCGTTATGTTAATTATTAGATCCACCGATGCATTAATCACAAAGGCGATAGAAAAATTCAGTAAATTTTCTAAACGTATAAAATCGAATGTAATTCCCAATTCTCGTCTAATATCTCCAACACACACAGCATACCAAGTTTATTTAAATCAACGTTTTAGTATATTTTCAAGTCCTATTACAAATTTATAATTCTACCATAAATCTCAAAATTTTATTATTTATCAGTATTTTTCTTTCTTTATTTTTTATTCTTTTGTTTTTATTTATTTTTTCATTTTTTCTTTCCTTTTTCAAGTTTGTTCTACGTTTTTCATTTCATTTTTTATGTTACTTATTCACATTTTAAAATAAAAAATTATCTACCTCTTTTTTAATTAATTTAAATACTTTATTTTTTCTCAATATATATAAATTATTAAATATATAAATATACGAGGTACCTTTGTAAGGGTTTTACAACCCTAATTATTAAGTAATGTATACTGATATCATATAGATCTCATGGATTAAATAGGCTATCTAGTACAGGATTATGGTAAAGGATGAGTGAGATCAAACCTTGGATTAAAGATGGTTTGATAGGTTACTGAGAGTGAAATTATTAAGCGCTGATTTACCTGAGATGTTATACCATCAACTTAATAACCTTATATTACACGTAGTGTAGAGAGTGAGGGATAATTTACGCAGTAGTGACGTAGAAGACATTTTACAATGAACTATAATAAACTGTATAGTCTATCGCGAAGTATGTGGAGACTTATATACAGTCATTAGCCTTTAATATATTTTGTAACTAGGATATTTACATTATGTAATTTGAGGGTCCAGCGTTCGCTGGTTGAGTTCTCTCTCATTGTATGTAATGTATGCTCTCGTATGGTGTAGAATTTACTTTCGTGTTATTGTGTTATGGAGCTATTAATCTATGGTAATTCGATGACATATGGAAGGGTGGTAATAGAGCTTAATGGCTCTATATTGTTTTGCGACTTATTATGTCACATAATTGTGTGTTGTGTTTAACATACCTCATGCTCACTATGTTCTTTTTCCGATGACAATTGAACGTAAAAAACTTTGTTATGACTAGCATCATTATTAACCCTCTACGTATCCGTGAGGGGCAATATAGAGTAAGTGTGAGACATAATTGATGAGATAATAATATTATAATTTTGTTAATTATCTCCCATTAGTAAATATTTAAAAATTAACATTATATATATTGTTATTAGAGATATTAAATATGTACAATGATGTGAATAGGTTTACGTTTTATTGAGTATGCTATGTTAGAGATATATCTCATTCATAGGTGTTTAATATAGTAAAGATTATAATAAAACATCGTATATGAGTTAAGAAGTTTAATTCAGTGTTTAGGGTAATGTATTAGAAATTTGAGTCTAGTTTGTGCATTATATATTTACCAGTTCAGATGATAAATGTATAATTATTATTTTAACTTTATTAAGAAAGCTTATGATCACCCGTTAGACATAATACTCGTTTTGATGCAGTGTTATAAAGAATATAAACTTAAATTTTACGTATGTTATGTTTATCTACAAATGTAATATACTCGAGAGCTTGGTTATGACTTTGTAAACCATCGATAGAGTAACTAATTAGATTCATTTAGTATATATTATATGTGGTGTTTATGATGGTCTATATAATATTTCCTAAGTATAATGATCCTACAGTCAATTTAAAGGGGATGACCGGATTGATTCAAAATATATAGGGACCAAGTTAGGTTTTACCGACTCCGTCAGTTTTAAATTTTTTTTTTTTTTTTTTTTAACTAAGGAATACCAAAAGGGTATACCGCACAGATTTGGCAGGAGTCCGGGGTTCTCTCGGCCTCCGGGGGAACGACAGGGTAGGACTAATTTCCCTCACGGGGAGGGAGCGGGAGGGAGAGCCGTCGCTCGGCGATGTGTGGTTAGGATGTCGAGAGGGTTCACCCGATGCTCACTTGCTCTTTAAGGAGTATAGTTTAGAGAGGAGCCAACGTTCCTCTACACTTCTGAGTATAGCATAACGAGATAAGCAGGATACTAGAGACAAACGTTGGACAAAACTATTTAAATCATATAAAAATTATATAAAATCTAAATTATTACTATTATTAAAATATTTTTTTACCATTTGTTAGTTAACTAAAGCTATTTACTTCATCAATACTTGCCCAATATAATATGTATAATTATGCATAGTAAATTACATTGTGTCTTTATTTCGTGAGATATTTATATCATATATATTATAATAACAAATAATACTATATTATATTTTGATTTTTTATTTATGTTTTTATTACATATTATTAATTTATATAATACACTTTATACGCTGATTTCAAAATATGTATTATGGTTTATATTACTGTATAAGTTATCGTACTCATTTTATTTCGAGAGATATATATTATCCATTTTTTTAAAATTTAATTGATATAAATTAACTGTAATTTTATATTAAAATATATAAATTATAATTAAATAATATATATTTCGAAACTATTTTGAATCTATAGTATCCATCACCCCTTGAGAATAATCAATTGAGGATATAAGTATTAATATCAATATACTAAGCAATATGTTAAAAAAAAACAAAAAAAAAAATCACAAAACTGGATGGAAGTTCTATTAAAACATTAACAGGGCCTTATATATTAATATAATAATTATATATATATATATATATATATATATATATAATATATATAATAATATATAAATATATATAATATAAATATATATATATATATATATATATTATATATACATAATTAATATAAAAAAATTAAAAAGTTTAAAATTTATGAAAATAAAATAAATTTAAATTATAAATAAAATTTACAATTAAAACATAAATATTATCAATGTTAGCTTACATATGTTCAAAACTGGCCGAAACTTTCGGAGCCTTAATTTAATATTCGTTAATTTCTAAATTATTTGTATTTTATTGATTATTAGATATATAATAAATATCACTATGTTAATTAATTAAATTTATATAATATAATCATTAGTATTTTTTTTATATAATATACACTGATTCAAATCGAGATATTTACAGTTTTTAGCTCTAAATTAAAATTTTACTAAGATACTAAAATTAATTAATTAAAAGGTAATATATATACGCAGGTACATAAATTAAATATGTTGTAATAAATAACTAGCATTTATGTAGGGGAGGGGTACCCAGCATGATGGGGTCATACTAAATATATTATTTTACGTTAAATAGAGTTTCATGTAAAATTTCTTAACAAAATTTATTTTATTATAAATTATAACACATTCAGCCTAAGATAGTAACTATAAATAATTAGTTGTATTTCATTATCGAGGTCTAGAGTTTCGAGTGTATTGACCTCAATTGAGTCAAGAATGACCACGGACCATCTATATTTATTGATTAGCACGGAGAGATGATCCTTAGTAATTACAAGCGGTAGAACACCAATATGACCACAATATATCGGAGGCTGGCTCACTGGGCCGTCCCACGCTTATATATATCACCTCGTTCACGCCCGCCCCCACACCCAGTGAATCACTCGCGTTATGCTCGCCGCTATAAGAGTGTTGCGGGAAATAGCTGAAAGCACAAACCCAATGATCGAATAATGGGTATAGCGTAAGTTTAATGAAAAGTTTGGTAATTTAAATTTTAGTTTTTAGCTTAGAGAAGCACAGTGTACCTGAGAGCGAGATTTCTCATTGTAATCTATTAACGTTCTAGTGAAGAACAGGGAGAATATACGCGTAAATACCACCCTTGAGAATTCGTTTGAATACGCCCAGTTTGAACAAGCGTATAAAATATTTCCGAAGTTGCCTTGGTAATAAGAACCGGTGGAGTGTACGGCCAAATAAGGTGTATACAAGTACGTTTTGTGAGCTAATGCGTGGGTCGTGTATTCGCTATGGAGTGTCGAGGAATGTCAAGCGTGTTACCACACCTTGAGCTTGTACGTAACCGACTGAACGGTTGCGGTTTCGTTGTGAATGTAACATACTTAACCGCAGTGGGGCGACTTTTATTCGTGTTTGAGCTGTGTTTAGGAGGTTTTCTCAGACCTTCACTATTGTACCAATCATAGAAAGCGCGACCAACTTGAGATCTACAAAATTTATACTTTAGTTCAGGTGATGCTTGTCATTGTTGAAAGGAAACCCATAAAATACAGCCCATAAATTCGAGAGCTCCAACATATCAAAAAAAAAAAAAAAATTATTCGAATTAGTAAGTCCACTTAAAAAGTGCACTTAACGAGTGTACTTAACTAAGTACAAAGACGAATATACAGTGACATAGGCAAAAAAGGATAAGGTAACAGAACAATCCTATTTAAAACAAAGGGATATAGAAAAGTAGCAAAAAGGCTAAGAAAAGGCTGAAGGTTTGCCAAGATTTGGACCGAAAACGGTCGAAATCAGACTACCCTGAGGTTCCTGATTCTTACTAACTACACTACGCAAACGTAATACAGCCACTATATGTTGATAAGATCGTATAACTCGAATATAAGGGGTGAATTCAACATTCTTGACCTTTTTTAACTTATAATGTTTCTATGGTGTAATGATGAAAGAAATCTTTATGGTATAACACGAAATATACTTATTGAGAAAGAGTCAGGTAGAAATAATCGACTATTTTTAAGAAATCAAAGACTTAGTCAAATACGAAATAACAAACTTTTAAATTTATATCAGTAGTCTCATCAAATGAGATCACGGATACGAACGCCATAGGGTGAACAGTGAGTCTATAGGTAGGAAAACTGAACAGGATCGCATGTTTGATTTTAACCTGATTTACTTGGTTTAAGATCGATGTAAAAGACTAAATTTAAGTTAAATTTTAACATCTTATATAAAGATTGAAAAACAAATTTCAACTACAATATTTACACATTTACTGAGTACCCTTACCAGATCATATTTCAAGATTATTCAGAGACAGTTTATGTTAAAATTTTTTTTTTTTTTAGTTAATAAATAAATCATAAAAAATAATTCTAATGATTATTTAATTTTTTATGAATTCCTAGTTTTTTTTAAAAAACCCCTTAAAAAAACACACAAAAAAAAGTATTACAAAACAAAAATTTTTAGTTAAAACATAAGGATAAAAATCTAAATTAATTAAGATTTTTTTAATCTACACTAAAAATCAATAAAAAGAAATAAATAAATTAAAATAAAAAAGCGCTATTTTGTCTCAAAGAAATACAGATCTTTAATCTTAACTTGAAAATTTCAAAATGAATAATTTTACTAAATCCAAAAAAGCAGGACCCTAAAACGGGCATAGGCTCCGGATCTCGTATCTGGTATCGGCAATCACGGTGCCACCAGTGGCCTATGGGTTAAGCCAAGCGCATTGTTACCTTACAATTGTTAGTAGAATGAATTATTAATTTTTTTCCAAAAAGTTGTTTTAATTCTGGAGGGATACACCTACACTATACCTTGAGTTTTAATACATTTAAGCGGTTTATGGAATTTATTATTAATAATACACTTAGGGTTTTAATATCTTGAGTTGGTGTGCTTAGATACAATTAATAGAAGAAATATATGTGGAATCATATAATAGTTTTTAAGGAATTCTGAATCATATAATAACGTTTGTGAATAAATTACGAATCATATAATAGGGAAACCTCGATTTACCGCTTTCTGATCTTTAAGAAAAAAAAGAAATACGATTCTATACTAATAAGAAACAAAAAAAAAAACCAAAAACAAACACAGAGAAAAGCGAAAAAGCAATCAAAAAAAAAAAACCTAAAAAATAAAAAAAAGAAGATAAAGTATCTCACGACGTAGAAAACTTGTTGCGGTATACGCGTATATTTTATGGTTAGTAATAAGTAAAATGATAGGCTTAATGGAGTAACTGTCAATGTGCGGAGGTGATTAAATAAAATTTTTTGTTAAAATAAAATATTTAGCTTTTATAATAACTGTGATAATATATCCTCTACAATACGATTAATGTTGTTTGAAAAAAGTGTGAAAAGTTATGGGTATTTGTTTGGTTTAACAACTGGCACGTCTTCTTCCCCGTACATACTAGAGCTGAGTTTGGTTATGACCTTTTTTTCTTTGCACTTATCACAATAGTTAGAATTTGTTAAGTGGGTATTGTGTTACGTTCATGTACGTATCAGCATGTTAACTAACTCAAACTTGTTTACTTTTCTACTAACATTACTTTCGCTAGTAATAACTGATGGTTATGGCATTGGCATGTTTTATTTTGTATTATAGGATACGAAAAAGCAAAGATAACTATTCGATAGTTGTTACATTCGTTTAACAGCATATTGGTATAAATGATATGTTTATAAGGTTGTCGTGGTCTCTAATTTGTGGGTTGTGGTGTAATTAACGTAGGAAATTTGTGTAGTTCTTGTCTAAAAAAGAAAGTTACGATTTTTCCATATACCTGAAACTGAATAAACTACTTTCTTCTGTTTCTTATCTTGTTTTTTGATGTTTTAGTATATGTCGCGCGGCGGGGACCTAATTCCTTATTTTGAAGAAATAAATTAACCCTTTTGGGATTTCATTTCTCATGGTGACTCACCCATCAAAGATACATGGTAAGGCCTAGCTTTGTACTTGTTCCACCCTGTCTCTTTCTGTACTCTTTTTCTTTTATCCACATAAACCATGCGTTTGGCCGTTCAGACAATGGTCTTTAACATATTTTCCAATACACCAGTATAATCCCTGTCGGCACATAAACACTTTTTAAGCCCCTGTACACACCTCACATGCTTCTCTTGCGTGACATAGAACTGGCTAGGAAAATAGAATGAATCGAAAACTGTTTGGAATTGTATTAATAAAATAAGATAAAGGAATATCCTTAATTTAATAGTTTGTGTGAAATGATCCACAATATCATCTTACATCACTTTTTATACAAAATACTACGTGCATAAGAATTGCACCCAAATGCAATAAGGTGAAAATACAGTATACAACTAAAAGGTACTAACAATAATGACTACATAACATAGACGCATCATCCAAATCCTGGGGGCTTTACTCACACCATGGAAAAAAAAACATAATATCCACCATTCTCCCCAACCTACGAACATCTAAAACACTGTATAAACTTTAAGGAAAGGAAAATCTCTAACATTCTATAATACAATTAACAACATTTCCTAATTAAAATAATTTTGCGAGACTACCAAATTGTTATTTAAATAATTTGGGGCTAAGAAATTATGTTTTATGTGGTCTTATATTTTCTACTTTTTATTTGGTTTGATAATAAAAGGCATTCGGTCAACTTCCTTTACTTTACTTATATACAATTAATTTATCTTTTTATATCTTTCAATATAAACTTATATGGTTATAATGATATTTTATATCTCATCTATTTAAATAGATAAAAATTCTTATTACTATTAATATATATTAAGTTATTTATTATATATTTATCCATTTATAGTATCCTATTTATTATGATAAAGATGTCGAGCTAATTTTTAAACCTTTTATAGTTAACATTTTAATTAATATAAGTATTAATATTATATAACAAAAATAATTCAAACTCCTCCCCTATCATCACTTGTTACTTTTGAATCACCCCTGCATTGTGTTAACCAAAACCACTTAATTACAATCAAAACTACCAGTTTTTGCTGTGTACAGTTGGGGGGGGGGGAGTGGTGGTGTGACGCAGTTATGGACAATTAGACGTGAGATTAAGGTATGCAAAGAGATCACGCAAGGGGGCATAACCGCTACGTTCCAAACCTAATGTGATGGTTAGTATAAAAAAAAAAAAAACAGAAAGAAAACTTATTTTTTTTAACGAAAATAATTGTTATTTTTTTTTTTTTTTTTTTTTTAATTGTTTAATGTTTTTTACCTATCCACCAGAATAAGTGAGTAGATACCTATTGAGCGAGAGATATTTAACTTGACAGCTGTGTGACCTTCATAATTTATCAATGGATGATAATACAATAAAGATTTTTTTGTTTATAGCTTGTTGCTGTTATGTTATGTTCAAAATAATACAATATTGAAGTTAGATGCATGGATTGTCTCATTTAGGAAGCAATCGATGGGGTGACACGATGAGGTTCGGTGTAGCTGTTTGGTAATTTTTTCCCCTCTGACATTGACGTTA
>JABUQX010129540.1:0-30000 GCA_015478945.1 Trachelipus rathkii
CAACCAAGAGGATGGGTCTGCGTGCACTGACAGCTCAAGCAGCAAGGCGGAATTTGAGCAATGCTCGAACTTGGTATCGGTCCGCACCTTCCAAGAGTTCATGGTCCTCCCCTCCCACATATTGCCTAAAGGTGCTTCTGATTGGAGGCCTGTGGGAGAATTAGGGCTCTGAACGCTTGCACAATACCAGATCGCTACCCGGTCCAGCACATCCAGTCTTTCACCTAGAATCTGGCCGGTAAGACCTCTTTCACATTTGGATCTTGTCAGAGCGTACCACCATATCCCAGTAGCAGTAGAGGGAACATAACCGAAGACGGCTGCATTCATCACTTTCCTTTTGGCCTCTGTTGAGTATACCCAGAAATGCCGTTTGGTGTTGCGGGGGCAGTGACGGTTCAGGAGGTGTCATCGATGAAGTTCGTTTGCAGAGGTCCCCTTTCGCTTTGCTTAACTCGATGACCTCCTTATAGCTTCCTCTTCTCCTGCCGGAGCATGAGCAACATCTACGTGCGCGTTTTTGCCAGGTTTGGCGAATGTGGCATGCGTCTCAACCAGGCAAAGTGTGTTTTTGGTGTCCCTTCTCTTGTACCTTTCTAGGACACCCTGTTTCAGCGGATGGCATTTGTCCTCTTGCAGAGCGCGTCGAGGCCATTCGCACCTTCCCTAGGCCTGTTTCTCAGAAGCAGCTTCGTCAGTACTTCGGCATGCTTAACTTTCATCGTTTTCTCAAATCGGGTGCTGATATTCTTCGACCCTCACCTGCTCTCATCCGCCCCAAGCACCGGGCGAGTTCTACAAAGTGGGACTGGTCTTGACCGAAGCCTAGCGCCTGCTTTTGAAGTTCCAAAGAAGCACGTCCGCTTCTGCAACACTTCTTAGATCCATCCCCGCGACTCAGCTCCGACCAGAGTTCGGTAGAATGGCCTCACGGATTTTGCTGTCGGAGGTGTTCTACAGCAGCACCTGAATGGAGTGTGGTCTCCTCTCGCCTTTTTCTCTCGCAAGTTGAAACCTCCTGAGACTCGCTACAGTGCTTTCGGGAGGGAGTTACTTGCGATGTAACTCGCCGTCCGTCATTTCCGCTACTTTCTGGAGGGTCGTGAGTTCCCCATCCTCATGATTCACAAAACCACTTACCTTCTATGATGCTCCAGAAAAAGAACCGGCCACTCTCGCTGCTCGAGAAGCTACGTCACCTAATGTGGGTATGTCTCGCAAGTTTAGCCACTCGATGTTCAGACAGTATTTCAGGTGTCGAGCAATTCATCACTGCTGACGCTTCTCATCCCCGCATTGAACTCGACACGCAGATTGTACAGCCTGGTACCCAACATCGAACGCTACGAAGCTATGGCTTTGCAACGTGCGCAGAGCTACTGCGAGGATCCTGCACTTCCACAGGACTCTTCTCTCAAGCTGGAGTGGCTACAACTCCCTGGGATAGAGTAAAGAGGGACTGAATCTGTGGCGATGTCTCTCAGGGTTTCTCCTCGTCCTTTCCGTACCTGCATCGTTCCGTAACGGCTGTCTTTTCTCATCTTCACCTCGCTTTCCCACGCGCTGGCATTGAAGGCTTCACGCAAAGCTGGTTGCTGCCCGTTTTTTTTTTTTTTTTTTTTTTGTGCTGGCCTTGCATCTGGAATGCTCGTAGCAACTTGGTGTCGCCCTTGTCTTCCCTGCCAGCGTTCTACAGGTCCACGCACACCGAAGGCTCCCCGCTATCACTTTCTTACCCCTGGTAACTGTACTCGCTTTGAACAGTGTCCAATTCGACATCGTGTGGAGCCTCTGCCTCCGCTCCCGCGGAACGAAATACTTCTTACGTGTATAGATTCGGTTCACCGTTGGACGAGGCTTGCCCTCTCTCTCTGTCGCCAAACGCGGAATCCCTAGCTAGCTTTCTTAGCTCATTGGATTTCGCGCTTGTGTGCGCCGCTTTCTGTCGACAACGGAACCAAGGTGAACCCTTTTGAATCCTCTTATGGAGGATTTGATGAATCTATCTTTGGTCAGAGAAGATTCACACGAACTTCTTTTAACCCCAAAAGCGAACGCGATTGTTGAACGTTTCCAACGTCAGCTAAAGGCGGTTTCTCTTCTAGCTCAGCCCAATCCGGAAAATTGGACTGACGCTCCTCCTTTCGTAATGCTTGGCATCTCGTTCGGAGCTGTTAAAGAGGATCTGCACTGTTCGGCTGCTGATTTAGTGTATGGTTCTCCTCTTTCGTCTTCCAGGTGACTTCTTTTCACAGTCTCTCTCCTCCTTCTACAGAGCCGACCCGCTTGCTTATCTTATCGGCGCTTGAAGAGTGGCTAGTGTGCTTCGTCGTGGAGGACCAACTCTTGGCTCGTTCACCAAGGGCATGTCCTAGATATCCCTAAGGACGGCTTTCTTCCTGCACTCATGTCTAAGGTTGTTCGAACATGGCTCCACCTACGGGACCCAGAGGCGCAACATGCGCGGCCATTTTTAGCGCCCGGCCTTTCCGGCCAAGAAATCAGGAAAAACCGGGGTTTTCTAACGGGGTTAACTGTAAATTTACACTAAAATGATTCTGAAATGATATTACCAAAATAAAAACAAAATATATTTAAAATTCCATATACTTCCTTTGTTATAAATTAATGCAAAATATATAAACATACCTAAATATAATCAATTTTTCTTTGGTATTTACTATGATTTAAATTTAAAAATTGAGGCCAAATTATAATTTTTTTCCGAGTTTCTAACATAAAAATATTCGAAATTTGATAATATCAATACGAAAAAGAAAAGAAAGAGAAAATAAATATAATTAGTTAAAATATTAGATGTATTTATTTCTTTAAGTAAAATTCTTTCAGAAAATGAAATATCTTTCGAAATCTCGTTTTTCAAAATTATTTATTTATATTGATATATAATATATTATAATATATGTATATATATATATATATAATATATATATATATCTATATATGATAGTATAATATAATATGAAATATTATATATATGTATATCATATTATATTATATATTATATAGTATATATTATATATATATATATATATATATATTATCAGTGATTATGACGCGTACTTAGAGAGAGGCAGGCCATTGATTCTTAGTATATTTGAGTATTATGCTTTGAAGAGTTTCTCGGCTGCAACTCCGCATATCTCATTTATTACTAACATGTACACAAATTAAAACATTCGTTAAAGACACTTTTTTTTAATGAAAATAATTTTAAAAGGAAGCTAATTTTGTCCCGACACGCGAGAACTCTTCAGGCTAAGGGACTGGAGTTTTCTTATCTTTCTTGATCTTCATCAGTTCAAGTGTGTCTTTCACAGCTTAGAGTCTGGATAACTTTTCTTAACAGTGGTCGGGTTGATTTGAAAATGATTTTGATGATTTTGTGCAGATCTTCATGCTTGTTTGTATATTAGCCATTAAAAGTGAAAAGAAGCATTAGTGTAGTATAATGAGAGATTGGCCCTTCCCGCGTTTCATATATTAAAAACACGCCTCATTAATCTCTATCATTAGCAAACATAACTGGATCTTATCAGTTTTAATGGGGCAAATATTACGAAACAAGAACTTCTCGCCTGAGTCATGGATCCCCACTGCGTCTCCCATAGCTCAGTAACATATATATGGAACTAACAGAAATTTTATCAATATTTTATGCAGACCACTCACCCTTTATTAAACGATAGTTTATGGATTAGATATGTAGATGACATTTGTCCTCCCCTCGGTCACACACCGCATACCCTAAATGATGTCCAAACTATATTTAAACTCTATTCATCCTTAGTTCAGTACTAAGCGATAGAAAATGCCATTCCGAACAACTCTTCCCTTCTGCGATACCCGGTTAATCGACAGTGGAATAAAACAGATTGATTGCTTTTAACTATATACCTGAAAACCAACATTCCGCACAAACTATATACATTGGCTATATAATCATTCCAAACACAAATTAGCTGTTCTGTCATCTTATTTCTCCGTGGCTTTCGTATATGCTCTCCCTCTCTTCTAGCACAAGGAACTAAATACATCCACAATACTTTCAAAATAACTTTATATCGACCTTACATCATACAAAAGCATTTAAAAGCAAAAAAGAGGTACTGTGACAGCACCTTTCCCGCCGAAAACTAGCAAACACCGCATCCTTGTTTACCAATTCCCTCATTACCATTCTATTTTCGTTAATAAACAAATATTACCAAAAAATATGACCCTCATTCATCAAATAACATCACCTTTAAAAACATTCTCAAACCCCAAACGAAGAATCTCCGCCCAAGCTGTATATATCACATCCCCCGCAATACTTGCAATAAAACATATTTATAGGTGAAACCATAGATTGGCAAAGAAGAAAAAATCACATACAAGCATGAAGCTCACAAGGACAGCATAAATTCAGTCATAGGCGTAACACGGCCACTCTATTCAATAATCAACATATAATCGATGATCAGCAAGTATATCAATCACACGAACCGCTACGCGAAATCATGGAATCCTTTTGCATTTATAATAGTAAAACTACAATAAGCATCGCGGTGAAGTTAAGATAGATTTATATATTATTATTATAGTATATTATATTACAAAAATATTTCAACAACATTATGAAGAAAATAGCAGACCATCTGAAACACACTTGAACTGATGAAGATCAAGAAAGAAATCCGTCCCTTAGGCTGAAGAGGTCTCGCGTGTCGGGACGAAAATTAGCTTTTCCTTTTAGAAATTTATTTATTAAAAGAAAAGTGGTCTTTAAAAATGTTTTTAATTTGTGTACATGTAGTAATAAATGAAGTGACAGTAAAAGCATAATACTAAAAAGCAATCGCAAGGGCTTCCTCTCTCTAAAGTAAATATAATACTACCGCAGAAGTGTTCTTAAATATACAGCTACCGTATTATATATATACTACTATATATATATATATATATATATATATATATATATATCTATAATATATATTATATATATATATTATATATATATATATATATATATATCTATATATATATATATATATATATTATATATATATAGTATATATATAATATATATATATATTATATATATATTTATCAACTACTTACCTAGGCTCAGGAAATCCAATTTATTTTCTAAACCAATTATATAAGGTAGTGGTGTGTGAAGTTGAATTAATAATGTATTCCTTTTTATAATTTATAATTATTAATTAATTGAATTATAAATTTGATTTTCATCCTAAGTTTTAAGACTTTCAGGTTTTTGACTTATCCATTTCTAATTTTAGCTAACCCCGGGCCCGGCCCCGGCCCGGCCCGGCTAAAATTAGAGCAGCCCGGCGCCGCAAAATTGCCCGCCCCGTCGTCCGCTACTCCCACGCCGCTTCCAACCTAAGTACGTGAACTTTTCAGTGATACTTAACGGAAGCGAGAAAATTTCTTACGCGATACAGCGTCCCCACACGCAACTGCAAGCTCGTTTCGAGGTCGACGCTTAAGCCCTGCTTTCTTCGAGGCGAATCCTCTTCCCTGTTCTCGACCCTGACGCTTTAAATTTTGCTTCAATTTCTCCTCCTTCAACTCGTTCTTTATCGTTCCTTCCTCTCGCCTGCATGCTCTTCCCTCCTCCTCCTCCTCCTAAATCCATTTTCTGATACTCTCCTATTCCTCCTCGCTTCTCCTAAGCCAACAGCACCAATACGACCGGCTCAGACTCCAGCCTGCACACTGGTGGGTGGGGACCCGCACGGTCATCGTCATCCTTGCCTCCCTCCACCTCGGCTCAGGAATTCTTTTACCTCCAGAATAAACTCGGCTACTGCTTACGACACATGTCAGATATTCTGATCGCCGATCCACTCCGCTCACAATCTGAAATCCTGTCCAGACTCATCCCAGCTCTACTAGAACTATCGAGCAGAGGTTAGCAATATTCGATGGCCGGCGCGCCTATTTGGATTAAAGGTATCGTGCCTTTAAGCACTGCAGGGGAGGTACCTGTGGTGAGAAGTCAGGATGTATGTCCAACATACCGGCAAATATTAAAGTTGCAAGAAACGTAATATGTGACCGGCATCTCATTTTCTCACCAAGGCGAAATTCCAAAAATGTATAATAATACGTAACGGTGCCTCCTAGCATTTTTCATTCTAGCGGCGATTTTTTTTCTTTAGGCGCTCAACGCTGTTACATGACGCTCTACATTATTTTCGCTTAACCAGAGTAATTAGGCTTACTAAAGCCAAGTTTATTGACTTTTATAACGTGGTAAGTGCCATTGGTGTGAAATATGAAATTATTTTGAATATGTAAATATTATCGTTATTAATTAGGCCTACTAGGAGGCCCATGAGTGAAGTGAATATATTGTTAAATTTTTTATATTAATATTTTCACTCCATATTTTGCTGGTTTATTCTCTTATTATATATGATTATTTATCGACTAGAACAACGTTCCCACACTTTTTATATCTCACAGACTACCTTTAGAGGCTGTTAAGCTATTCTATATGGGGCTATTTCATTCATATATTATAATGATTATATATATATTATATATATTTACCTCTTATATTATATATCATTATATTACTAATTGAAGAGAGAGACAGAGTTGAGAGAGAGAGACGAGAGAAATTTTTTTATAAATACGTTTTTTTTTTCTATTCAATTAAATCGATTAATCGTCTATCCGTCACAAATTTGCTCTTAATCCGCATCATTGTCATTCGTCATCTCAGCAAAAATTCTATCAATAAAATTCTGTTCCCCATCTACTAAATATATATATATATATATATATTAATTCATATAATTTATATTATATATATATATTATCTATTATTTTATCTATTATATAATTATTATATAATATTTATATTATTAGTAACTTATATGGTCACCATTATATTTCCATTTTATCTTCTCATTCTATTAATATTTGTCTTTTTATTATTCTTGGTAACGCATTAGGTTATTACTCTATCGTTTCTTTACCCGTATAGGTACCTATAGTATCATTAGTATACATCCTTAATAGGAGGCCCCTCCTGGTTGTCCCGTATAAGTATCTATATCTTCCCTACCATTTTCCTTTCCCCTGGTGTCTCTGTCCTTTCTTACCTCCCTGCCGCCCCTCAATTGAAAACAACTATGGCATTTGAGATACGAAGTTTAACAACTGGAAGATATAGAATATTTTTATATCAGACATTGCGGCGCGAGAAAACTTACAGAACAACAGATTGTCTACAATGTCCTTCCACCGCATTGCTCTGAACAGACCCTCTTTTCAAGAATTCTTTTAAATAATTTCACACAAACCAGAACTATTTTAACATTACTGCGACATAAAAAAAGAACATTATTTTTTTCCAATTAGAAGAGGGGATTAGAGTAGAGATGAGAGGACGAGAGAGAGAGTAGAGAGCAGTAGAGATGAGAAGAGAGAAGAGTGAGTGAGATGAGTGAACGTTGAAGTGAGTAGAGTGATGTGAGGTGAGTGACCCGTGGCAGTGAACGGTGAGTGAGTGAGTGAAAGTGAAGGTAGTGAGGTGAGTAAGGTGAGTTGAGTAGAGTGTAGTGTAGTGAGGTGAGAGTGAGTTGAGTTGATGTGATTGTGAGTTGAGTGCGTGAAATGAGTGAGTGAGTGAGTGAGTGAAGTGGATTTCGAGTGAGTGAGCTGAGTGAGTGAAGAATGATGTCAGTGAGTCCGTATGAGTGAGTGAGTTGAGTGAGTGAACGTGAGTGAGTCAGAGTGAGTGAGTGAGTTGACCAGATGACTGAGTCGAGTTGAGATGAGTGATGTGAGTGTAGTGGAAGTGAGTGTAGAGGTGAGTGACGTGAGTGAGTTGAGTGAGCTGAGTGTAAGTATATTACATTTCAAGATGAGAGAGAGATGAAGTATTAGTTCCATGAATATGTTGTTGAGAAAGACAGTGATAATGAGAGTAGGTAGAGAGGAAGAGAGAGAGAGAGAGAGAGAGCGAGGAGAGAAGAGAGATGAGAAGAAGGAGAGAGGAGAGAGAAGAAGAAGAGAGAGGAGAGGAGAGGAGAGAAGAGATTCTAGAGAGCAGAGATGTCAAGAGAGAGAGAGAGAGAGAGACGAGAGTACTGATAAGAGAGAGAGAGAGAAGACTAAAAGATTTCATATCTGGCTGGAGCTTTATGTAAAGGCAGGATATCCGTCTGGGGCTGACCACTCATGTATAAACATTACTAGAAAATAATGAAAAATAAATTTAAAATTAACCAGCTTTACTAACATACCTCGAAATACCGATTAGTAATTCATCGTCGCAGTTCTGAAAATCTTCAATTGCTGTTTCATTCTCAAGTGGATTATGACATCGGAAACCTCCTATAGAGTTACCTTCACTGAACTTGTCAAAGTTTACTCCTCATTAAAGTTAGTACTTATAGGTTCGGTGCGTGGGTGTGCGAGGGGTCGCGCCCGGTTTGGGCTGGTTACGGGATTCTTGGGTCCCCTTCTTTTACTGGGTCCCTGCAACCATGCATTGACAGTGCTCTCTGTTAGTTCTTCCTCTCGTTGGGGAATATGTCCATTGACAAGCTAGTCTGTGCTTCTTCCGTAAATAGTAGACTTCCACATTCAACCAGGCATGGAGTAGAAGAATCTCAATCAATGCTTCCTCTTTGTTAATCTTTACAGTGACTTGTAAGCATATTATATAATAAATAATAATAAATTAATTTATAAATAATAATATTATATAAAGGCCTTATATATATTGTAATTATGAGTATAAATACTAATATAATAGACGCAAAATGGATTAATAACTATTTTCTAATTCATTTTATCTCCTCTTCCTTAATATTTTTTCTTCCTGTTGGGTCAAACTCAAGCAACTTAAAGCTATAAACTATAATTTATAATCTTATCATATTATTATTTGTAGCATAAAAATCTAGTAATTGCACCTTGAAGTTCAACGTCTTTAAATTTCTTCAGAGACACCCACAAAAAGTTCCTTCCTTTATTCTTATTTGCCTCATTCACTTATTCCTTCTTCTCTTTGTCTTTGTTTTTTTTTTTTCTACTATCTATCTTGTTGGTATATAAACACCCCTAAAGATAATTCTTCTTGATTATCTTCGGCGAAAAAACCTGTACATATGATCTAAGGAATTAAACTTGTATCCATGAGTGAACTGCAGTATTATAATCATTGATTTGGACCAATATTACACGTTTTAACTCAAAATCTACATGTCTTGGAGGAGATTAGTGTACCATTACGGGCATACGTGGCGGGCAGTCCCCAAAATAGCACTCTAATCTCTACTTTTTTCTATGAAATCTGACAAAGTTTTCAAGGAGGTAGCGTCACATTGAAAATCAATTTGTGGCATGGGAGAATATCTTTAACCATTCTTTTTCTTTAATTAATATATGTGGCTTTCTTTATTCTTTTTGGGTTTCTTTTGGTCAAGTCGTCTTTTTTTTTCGTGGTCTGGTGTTATTATATCTGATAAATACATGTAAACTTAATAATTAAGGTAATAATAATAATTAATAATGATATTTTATATAGAGATCAGATTCGAATAACTTGTCTCTTTGAAGTTCGAATAACCTAACACGTCATCCCCTCAGTATCAATCACTCTTACAGACAGTTTCTTTCGTCCCCGACATTTTTTATCCCGCCACACGATTCATCATGATTCACCATCACTACGAACACAACAGCCCCTTTTTATATCAACATACGTTACAGACATACTTGCTACCTCCATTATACTCCATGTGATGTGTAGGGGAGACATACATTGCCGCCACAATCATAGGTCTTGCATGTCCATAGAAGGCGACAAGGGACGGAGGTAGTTGGTTGTTATGCCAGCTTACCGAGGTGGTTCTTTTGCGCAGGAATGCTTTTTCGTGTTTCGCACTCTGGTTTTTCCGTTTGTTTGCCTCCTCTGCTCGAAGGTTGGTGATTGCACCATTATTAATTGGCTTTTCTAATCTTTCAGCTTGAATAACTGTCTGAATTTCGTATTTGTACAGAATGTTCGGAATGTTGGAGTAAATAAATTGTTGAGTTATGGTCTGGGAGGTCCATGAGATTGTGAGCATTGACTAGAAATGTCAGTTATAAGACTATAATTTTGGGCTTTGGGGGCAAATTTGATTTTCTACTCACTGTGGGAGCTTCGAAACAAATAGATGGAAAGTAAAGCTGTGAAACGAGTGTAGTGGTGTGTGCCATGAAATAGTAAGTGTTGTGCTGGTGTTGGAATAAAGCGAAAATGAGAAGGAGGTGAGAGACCAGGAGTTGCACTCCTATTTCCTTGATGAAAGTGGACCTTGTGGTCACAACAAGCACTATGGTTGGACCTTTGTGTGTGTGAGGTACTAGAAATCTATTATTTTCGTTTTTAAAGGTAAGTTTTTGAAAATGTCAGGTTTATGTGTTTGTGACATATTGCGTCCATACTGAGAAGGTATGGTTGGAAGAAGAGATGTGGATCATATTTCTGGGATAATCTTGAACTGATTATGGTCTCGGCATTCTGTGGTAGAGTAGGGAGCTTTCATGAGTTTGATTGTTTGGATAACACCGTAGGTAATGGTGTGGATAGGTTTGCGAGGCTTTAATTTTAAAGGGATGGCATAGGGACATATGTGGCTTTCTTGGAGTGTCAGGCAGAGGAGAAGGTGGAAATTGGTAGGCATAGGTGATTTGGATGGCTTTCTGGGTGCAGGAGGAGTATGGTATGTGGTGTTGTAAGTTATACTGTTAGGTTGTAACACACAAGAGTATTGCAGTAAGTATATTTCTACACTAGACATTTGGTGTAGGTAATAGATGGTATTGAATGTGAATTTAATCATACGAGTTGCCATTTTGTGATGGTGTAAGTAAGGCACGATGTTGAGTAGTGTGTTAGGATTTGTTAAATCAGTTGAGGGGGGGGGGTTATGTTCCGATATGGTTGATGATGATTATGAAATTTGTTGATTGTTGATGATGACGATGACTTTATGACTATGATGATATATATTCTCTGTTTATATTCCGTATATATACTGAGTACCTTAGTACTTCTTTACAACTTTTTCTTGGCGTCTATTTATATATATATAGTATGCATAATATAATATATCATATTATATTATATGGTATATCTAATATGGTAGTATATGACCTTATTATAATATTATAATGGGTTAGACTTCTTAGCGTATTTATAATATAACCTGTAGTAGATATATTATACCATTATACATTATATATATATATATATATATATATCTGATGCTCCTATTATAGGTATATATAGCTGTAATATAATATATCTATGAGTGACCTAGTTATATATTTGGCTGTCAATATTACTGCTATATATAATAATACAATATAGTTAAGCCTAATATTACCTATCCAACTAGTATAGTCTAGTTAGCCTAGTATATATATATAGATATATACTATATTATTATATATTTTATATATATATATATAATATATATATATATAGCTAATATATATATATATATATATAATATATATATATATATATATATATATATATATATATATATAATAATATATATATATATATATATATATATTTATATATATATATATAAAGCCATTTTGAAAAATATGGAACACGAAAACTTGAGAAGAGCTACGGAAGATGACCTCCCACAATTTCACTGCAACCAGATGGAAAAACTTTTAAATGAAGAATGACCAAAATCAGAACGTGTCGCTCTGGAGGGCCAAACAATTTACAGTTTCTCAAAGTTTGGATTTTCCCCATAGGGTTGTTTAATATATCAGGAGAGTTAAAAAATGATTAGTCATGTAAGGTAGTTTAGGCATCATTCTCTTTCTATTCATGGTATGTTATAATGATTTTGTTACACCGATAATACCACACCGATTTACTGTGGTACTCCAGTTCCATTACCAAACATCATATCTGCAACTAGTAAGAGTCCTAAGCTTAAACCTAATTCTGGCTGGATCAACATATGACCTAGCACTTAGACTCCTAACTTAGATGGATCTAACGTAGCAACTTTTAACCTAGATTAAGTTCTGGCAACCATGGCTATGTTACTAAATATTTCTTTTGCAGTCTTTCCTTGTGCCTATTTTATAAATTACGATAAAAAGAGATGGTCCTGACAGTTCTTTTTATAAGTAAATAGTCTATGGTCTGTTTGGAAACTTTGAGAGGCTGTAACTTTCTTTTCCTAAAGAGACTGAGAGATCATATTTTCTTTTTTATTCATTAACTGATTTTTTTTTAGAAGTCACAGCTGTGATTTTTTATTAAAATCTAGTTTTAGAGCTCTTATTATGGTATTTAGATCGTATCAATGAATATATATGTAATATATAATATAGATTTTATATATATTTATATATATTATATACCGTATATATATAATTATTGTACCTAATATATATATATTATCTATTTATATATATACCGGCTACTCTTTATATGATGATATAATATAATATATAAACTATAATATATAGACAGAAATTTTTAAAATTGTTAAAGATCGATTTTACACCCACTTGTTTTGTAATTTAGGCTATGTATAGGCTAAATTTTCAAAATTTCTCACTTTTGCCTATTTCATAATGTGCGATAACATTTTTGTTCAGGTCAGTTTAGCTATAAGAATAAGCCTATGGGATTATAACTAAACTTTGAGAGGTTTCTGTAACTTATTTTCGCTATAATATTGTCATTTTTTTTGGGTGTTTTTTTTTATTCATTATTTATTTTTAGTCCTATGCAGTAGATTTTTTTTTATACGAAAATTCGGCACTGAATCAGCTTCCTTGGCTTACTAGGTACAGGAATGTAAACTCAACAAATTCACCAATTCATTAATTCAGCAATTTTTACCCAAATCACCAATTCAGCAATTCTAGCAATTTTAGTCCAAATTTTTATAGTCAATAATTAAGAGCAGAACCGACAAGCATCACGTTCCGCTCCAATTTTTTTTTAAAATCACAGGATAGTGTATACTCAAAATAAAATTTAAAAAAATATGAAGATAGGGAAAAAAAGGAAAAAAGTTGCAGCTTTTCACTTTTGTCTATCCACATAAAAGCAATTCTTAAGAAATAAAAAAATTATAACTATATCCAGAATATATAAAGCTATATCTCTACAAAAAATAAGGTTAAAAATAGGGGAAAAAAAATAAAGTCAACTGACGTCTTTAGGAAAAATAAGTTACCAGCCTCCCTCAACAGTTTTACGAAATATTGGTATTGTGGTAGGTATTACTGACTTGGTTATGTTAAATCACTGTATTATTTACACGTATAGAAATTTATTTGAAGAAATGGTTTAAAAAAAATAGCACAAAAAAATAAATAAATACTGATATCTTTTATATTTTCAATAAAAATATAAAAAATAAAGCGAGGCAAACCAAATGTTCATAACTTTCAGCTCATCACTATCATTCATGTGCGGGATGAAAGAACTGGTTTCAGATTATCAATAAAACAATATTACTTAAAAAAAATTTATACAATAATTTTCTTACATAAAAGTAATATTTTTATGCATGTTTAATATTAACACCAATATAACGTCAGACTATTTTTAAAAAAGTTACCTTATTTAACCAAAACCACAAATTTCGTAAGCTATATATATATGAAAATAAATATACATGTACTTAAAATAATAACTATACCTATACCCGGTATATTATATAAATACGTTGTAATCATGTAGACTAGCGACCCTACACATTTTTACCGCCGAGGAAATTTCTAAGTTTTCAAAAAAGTTTATTATAGCGTCGAAATAAGTTAATGTTTTAAGTCGCAGGTTTCTGAATGACAATGTCAAGTGGCAATGCTTCGGGCATAATTCCAGAAGCTTGCCAGTAAATTTTTTTTCTTACCTTAAATAACTTTAACTTAACTTAAACTTAAACTGAACTTTGAAATTTTTTGAACTTAGAAAATTTTCGGTTCGAAATGTGTGGGTCGCTGTCTACATTTTATTACAATATATATATACTTATCATTATTATATAATATATATATAATATATATATAATATATATATAGGTATATATATAGATATATATGTTGATTTGTCTCCTAAATATAACCTCATATATAAATACATCAGACTCGACTATAATGGACGACGTATATGATTCCTGATATATATTTATCTATATATTATATATTAATATATACTGCATTATTAATCTTTCTATATTATGTATAGGTAGATAATAATAATACTATTTATTTATATATTATCTACTATAGTAACGTATACTTATATATAGTATATATATATATTATATTACTAATTATTTTAATATATATATATATATATATATACTATGATATTGTATAGGTATAATAATATAATACTTATATATACATATATACGATATATTATATATATATACTATACCTAATATATCATTTAGATAATATATATGATTTATATTATGGCATATTGTGTAGATATTCTGTTATTCGTGTGATTTTTTCTGAAAAATATTTCTAAGTTCAAAAAAATTTCTAAGTTCAAAAAGTTGATTTTCACTTTAGTTTTTGAAGAAATTATGACGTTTCATTTTTTGATATATCAAATACTCTCTCAGAATTTTCTTAATAATCACTTTACTTAACTTAACTTTCTGACTTAGAATAATTTTTTCGAAAAATATGTCATTCAGTATAGTAATCTACAAATAGTCCTCATATATATTATTATATATACTATAGTATATATATATATATTATATAATATAATATATTTATTATATTAATAGTATTTATTATTATGTATATCTAACTATATATTTAGTACTATACTATATATCCTATATAGTACTACACACCGTCAATGGGGTAAAACGGGAATCGATGGTGGAAAGGGAATTTTTTCATTTAGCCTTAGATTTCTTGTTACTATTTCTTGATAGAATTAGTATGCTTCAGTTATGGCCAATGAGTCTTATTGAGTATCGACAAATCTTAAAAATAATATCATATTTGAAATTTAATGATGAAGCGATTAATAAACTGTCTATTATTGTTTATATTCTCTCTTAAAACTTCAGGTAAAATTTCCAGAGATTTGTAGGGTAAAAACTAAAGAAAAAAAAAATACTTTTCTCTAAATAAATGATTGTATCTTTAAACATTGTCCACACCGGTCATACTTAGAAACTTTGCATAAAGGTAATCATATTCATGAGGGTCTTTATTACACATATGCATTTGTGGTTTATAGTATTTTTAGAAAACCTTTTAAAAAAGTGTGGTAAAAAGGTAAATCGAAAAATTTCGCAGGTGGGCGGAAAAAGGAAATTGACTTTGTTTAATATAAACAGTGCTTTCAAAGTTAAAAATAAATATATATATATATATAATATATATATTATATATATGGAACTTAGATTCGGGGTATAACTATTAGTTATATAGGTATATATAGTATACATAATTATATATCTATCTAATATTTATATATCATAATATACTTATTTGATACCTACATATGATTTATAATATAATATTGATGATATTAATAATTATTGCAAATATCATCCGTAAAAATTAAACACAAAACAAATTTAAGATGAAACATAAAATAAAATATATTATGGTAACATAAATAAATACTATAAATATATTTATATATCATATAATAAATAAAATATATATATTATATAGTGATGATATAAATATACAATATAAATTAATAATCAATATAATCAGCGTAAAATAATAGGCCTTTTATTATTTTTTATGCCGAGACAAATATCAAAGCAGAGAATTGATAAGGCTTACATTACACCTGAAGATGAGTTGTAGCAAACTGAGATACTGGACATAAATGGCCCAACATGGTATCTTCTCAATGAAATAGCAGCACAGCTGTTGCAGTTATGTATGGGTATTTTCCAGACACGACAAACTCTAATGAGAAAACGTATTAATGGGTAAAGACTTAAAAATTCCAGGGCCAAAGTGAGAAGTACAATGCGGCTCTTCTCCCTTTGAGCGTAAGAATTATTAGCGCATCATCTGACGCTTATTTGTCTGATATTTTGGTCTTTATGGATTTTGAGAGAGGAGCTGAGAGCTTTTATCGGAAATTTTATTTGGATGAGAATAATATTACAATCAATGTTTTCAAAGACAATTTTCCTGATTGGGTTAACGACATTTTTCAGAAAGAAGATTAGTCATACATACTCTCATCTTAGAAAAGCCACAGAACAAAACATACCTTGCATTAAAAGAAGCAGGTATTCACTGTTGAGGAAGTGGGGTAAATATGATTGATCGCCTCCACAATTACGTACTCCGGGTCTTGATTGGCAATGTCTATGGCCACCGGCGAGGCATTATCATTTGTTTTCGAACTATGAACGAAACCATAACTTATTTATCCAGATGATTCTGAGTAAAAGATGATCATACGTGGGAAGGGAAAGTATATGAAAGTGTGACAAATTGGTATTGTTAAGTGCTTAACACCTCGCAAAACGAATCAATAAGGGCATTGATGGTTTGCATCACAGCTTTGGCAGATATCTTCTTCCTTTTATCTTGCATATCATAGGGTGAAAGCGTTATGTAGTACCGCACATTTATTGGGTTCTTCACACAAATGCAAACCTTATAATTTTGTTGAAAAGTCCGCTGGCTTTGCGGATATTTTTTTTGGATTCTGACATATAGTAATCAATAGTAACTATCATAGTTTTTAAGTTTCATTTACCTGTGAAAGAAACCCAAAAAAAGGTACTAATAGGAGACAAGTTTGCATCCCAGCATGTTCTTTCGCGCAAGAACTGTGGAGTTATTGTGAGCGAGGTAATAAATATCAAGTTATCTGTTTCTAGCCCACCCGGTCTGCTTCCTGTAGGCAATTCCCACTATACCTGTTGCAACGTGACTTTTGATGTTCCTGCAGTTGTTTCACTCGCCTCGGCAACTATGCTGTGGAAAAAAAGTTTTACGCAAGGGTTAGAACGAAGGTGAATGGCAAAACGTTACCTGTGACCTGACCTTTGCCAAAATCAACATTTTTCGGTCAGGGTTACTTTCTAAATTTTTTTTGATGGAAGCTGTAAGCAACATTGGTAATTAACGTAATTTATCGTTCTTGTTGGTTTCAACAGCCTCGTCGGATAATCTATCACTATTCGCCATAATAGAGAAAGTACTGCTTAATACGAAAGTCAGCTAAAGAATCACCAACTAATAAGATAATAAGGGAAAACAAATGTTAGTTAATTCCAATAATTTGTAGATTCATTCACAATAAAAAGGCGTTTTAGGTTTGAAAAAATGATGGAAATAAGACACACGGAATAAAGGAAGTACGTAAATAATTAATAAGCTCTGAAGCAGGGCATTGCGGTCTCATTAGAGATTTTCCGCACAGTTTAGGTAGCCAAGCTTCCATCCAGAGACATACTGAAATGGACTTATTGGAGCCTGAATGTGAAGAATATAGACCTGTGTTGCAAGATAAAAAACCCCAAACCTAGAAATATTAGCTACCAGTATATGTGAGAGCCCAAAGTTTGGAAGGAGTTATGTGGCTTGGCGTTTGAAATCAGTTCAAGATAAAAATGTGATAACCATTGCTCATTATAACTTATGTTGGAAAATTTAAAGCTATAGGTGAAAAAAAAAATTAACACCTACACAATTAATTAATTTCTAAGAAAGACAAGAGGATAGTGTTTGGCAAAATTGCAGAAAGGGATGTCTGGCTTATATAGGAAGCCCGAACACAAAGGACATAATAGTGTCATATGAACTCAGAACCAAATTGTAAAAATATATTAATTCCCTAAAGGACTTCAAGGAGAGGATAGTTTTATATCAATTTAGATTTAGAAATGTTCCCAGCATTAATATTAGGTATATATATATCTCTATACTTATCTATATATATATTACTTCTCTAATTTTATATCATATTATATTTATATATTTACTTATTCTTCTTCATATATACTATATATATCTTATATATAATATATACTCATATATACATATATACTATATATATAATACTTATTAATATATATATATATATTATATTATATATCGTAATTGCACATTTATTTACTTATATATTATTATTTTTTCTCCTATAATAAAACTGGATTTTTCTGTTTACCCCAATGCTTCCATTTCATCCCTATTGAAACAGGCTTTCAGATGATGTTTGATATAAATTCATCTTTAAATTTTTAAAATCTTTAAAAATGTTATACTTTCAAAGGTTCTTATTTTCTTTTCTTTTTTTTTCTCAATTTTTCATTTAATATAACAATTTTATAACTTTTACTTATGAAATACTGATTTTATTTTACACTATATAAACTATAACTATGAAAAATCCATCATTTTATGAAATAAATTTTTGTGAAAGCCCAATAAAATTTTTAAGTTTTAGAATTAAGCTGTACGTAATATTATTAATATCGTTCCACAAAGCAAAGCTGATAAATTTGGTGACATTTTGATAAAGGTGCAGATTAATCAGCTTATTATTCGTCACTAGTATACCTATATCACTATTGCCTATAATTATACTATATTACCTAATACTTTATGCTCCATAATACATATTATTGGTGGATATTTGTCCCTGTTTTTATACCATACACTGCTACCTATATACTATCTGGGCGATACTAATCATAATAACTTTGTTCAACACACCCATCTTAACTTTGTCAACCTTTTTACAGCAGTGTATGTGCATCTAGGTTAGGCTTGGTCTACAGCAATCGAGGCTCCTATACCGTTTTTGTCTAAAGGCTTTTAGCCTCCGTTCCCAGTGTAAGTGATTGGATATAAGATTGTTAAGTATCTCACAGATTTACTCTTTATATACTTAACAAAAATTATATTTAACCTAACTAGTTGGGTCCTAAACCAAGGCCTAAACCTATATGCCGCTTATACATTTGGCTATTTTATAATGTATACTATGTATTTCAAACAGAAACGGTGGTAGGTCAAAATGCCAGGAAGCCCCCAACAGCGAACTCCACAGGCCTGGAGTATACCAATTCTGTCAACATCACAAAACTCCTGCACAGCATACGATTGCTTGCACCCCCTTTGTGCTTACGCGACATGTTGTCAAAAGGTATAGGTGGTCACGCAGGATAAGTTCCGCGGTCGAGGTACTGCTCCTTTCGCTTGGGGGTGTACCAGATTGATATTCCGCTTTTACCGCAGACAACGTCAACATTTACTTTTCCTTCTTCACACAAAGCAATGGAGAATACGTAGGGTAAGTTGATCGTTGAAAGTAGATAAACGAACCAGCTTTTATAGGGGAAGCCCCCCCCCTCTCTCCCTTCTTCGATTGATTTCACATTCTGTAAACATAATACAATTTGTATTCTTTAGATTATCTGTATAAACTCGTAGTCTATTTTTAAATCTTCAAGTAATAAACCTGCGTTCCCCATAATCTACCGATAACATCTCATCTCGTTTTCTGTTGTATCTTAGGGTGCCCTGCATCAATACCATCTTTCCATTTCCTCTTGATACATCTACCGAATGATCTTTATAATATATTTATTATATATATATATATACTAGGGTATATACTATACCCTATACTCTATTAATACTTAACATATACTAATCTATCTATTTATTATACTTATTTATATATATATATCTCTATCTATATAGTATATTCTCTCTTCTTATAATATTTCTATCTATTATAATTCTAGTTAGGTACTCATTATTCTACCTCATATATACCTATATATATATATATATCAATATATAGAGGGCTCTAATGCTGTAGGGAGCACCTTTGGTTCAGTCGCACACAGCCACACATTTGGAGACCAAACAATTTGTCTAAGTTCACTAACAAAATCTATTTTCAGAAGAGTAAGTCTACGTATAGGTTTTTAAGTAAAATTGTTTTAGTTGGCAGGAGCTTCTTGGCATGAGTCCAGAGCTTGCCAACTAAAAGAATTGTTCTTAAAAACTTAACTTCAACTGCTTCTAAAACTTAGAAAATAATTTTTGAACTTTAGAAAAGTTTTCGGTCTCAAATGTGGTGGTCCGCTGTCTACACTTTACGCATATGATATATATATATATATTGTATTATATACTTATGCTATAATATCTTTCTATATTACTATATATATTATATTATTATTATACACTATTATATCATTATACTATATACTAATTTATATCTATATATACTTCTCTTTCTCTCATTTATTATCCTATACATTATCTTATAGCTATATATATATATCTCATCATTATTATAGTCTTATATATATATATATATATATATATATATATATATATATATATATATATCTACCTTATAGCTTACAGAGTACCACTAATATTATATACATCCTTTACTTATTACCTATAACTATTCAACTTAGCGCCTAACTATTAATGGCCCCGAGGCATCGCCAAAGGCCAGGCAACTTTGTAACAGTAATACTTATACTTACATTCTCACAGAAAATTATTAATTAACATTTTTAGATTTTACCGCAAGCTAATCTCGACTCGAACAGACACTTTAAAATATAAAAATTATATTTATTCTATATTTATTAATAAGCCTTAAATATTAGTAAATATCTTAGACCTTTCAAGTGAACGCTGTGATTGACCTGAATCCTACAGCATTATAGTTTCTTGGAGAGTCAATTAAATTCGTTGTCCAATACTACCATTTATTTTTTTATTTCTGCGTGTTAGAGAAATAATTGTTATTTTTGTCTATTCTCTATATCGCTTTTTTAGGTGGGTGTCGATAGATTGACGGAGGGACAGATGGGGAACTGACTCCCCCCGGTTTTCGTCTCCCGTAAGTTAGTGCTTATCCAAGAACCGACTCTTTCCCAATCTTAATTGTTTCAGGCCTCATGGCCGGTATCGCTTCCCTAGTAATAAAAGAAAAAAATTCGGAACTATTAGCTCAACTTTTTGGCTGCTCTCCGTGGGTCGCGCTACTATTCAGTTTTTCCCCTCTGCTTTTCGTTATCTATAACATAAAACCTAATTTTTCAAACATTTTACTTTTTCTTCATACTGTGGTGTCAATTTTTTTAAAAAGCGTTACCTTTTTGTTTATGTTTGGGTTTGTTTTTAATTGTCAGGTGTAACAATGTTCACCTGATTTAGAGGAGAAGAGGGATATGAGTGTTTCGTTCTTAGCGGTCTATTTTATATGTCTTTTTTAGTCTTTACATTGCCCTGTGCTTTTTTTGGGATGCTTGACTTCATCCTATATATATATTTTATTATTCATTTATTATACTTATATATTATATATTATACTCTATTACAATATATCTTATATTTTTATATATTACCGGTTCTTAGTTACTATTTTATCTATATTAATATTATTCGTACAGCGTTACATATATGGCATATTATTATATTCTTATATTTCTACATATTCATATCTATATAGAGTGTAATAATTACTACAATAAGTGCTTCTAACACAGATTTTTATATAAAATCACAGGCATAGACTCTAGAAAATATAACATTAGATAAATGAATAGAAAAATTATTTGATCTACGTGTCCTTCATTTTAGGAAAAAAGTTACAGCCCGTCACAATTTGCATTTCTTTTCATAGGGTTCTCCTTATTTAAATACACTTGGAACGTGGCCTCGAGATCGGTTTTTAGGACTTTACTCCCTAGTTTCTGGGTTACATAAGCTTCTGTACTAAGTAAAACACAGAACTTCCTCTAACCAAACATCATCATAAACCTGACCTAGTAAGGGTCCTAAACCGAGACCTAACCTGATGTAGAATCTTCCGACCGCTTGCCGTATACCTAGTCCTAAACTCTAATGTTCCATCCGAGGTATAGGTCTCGGTTCAGGACCTGCTACACAAGATTCCACGTTTATGATACCATGTTTTTTAAGTATTACACCCTATTGATATACTAAATTCCTTATTGGGTAGACCTGAATTAGGATGTCCCTAAACCGATCTTTGCCGAAGCCCGTTCTATTGGTGTTATAAGGGAAAACCTTATGGCACAATGATGGGTCCCGAAATGCTTTGAGAGGATGTGAACTTTTTTCTAAAGAGACGCGATCAAATTTAACGTTTTCTCCATCATTTGGTTCTTCATTTTTACTATTTTCTGGTCTCGCATAGTGTATTAATTCATTAACAACTCTGTTTAGTAGTGTCACTACTATTGTAAATTCCGATTCTTATAAGAATAATTTCCTGATGGATGAGATTTTTTAACACTTTGAGGCTGCCATTACTTGTGTTTTGGTACCCTACAAGAGACCACCATACTCATGATTTTTTCTTTTTTTTGTATTTGTTTTAATTCATTATATAATTTTGTTTTATATCCATATAGTTAATTTTTCTTATAAAAAATCGGGGTGAAGCTCCTCTGCGCTATATCTATTATCCCTAAACCATCTAAAAATATCAGCTTAAATTGTTACTTCAAAAATATCTTACCTGCTTTATTTAGCATGTGCATTCCCGATAACTATTCTTTTTTTTTCTTCTCTTCTCTATTGTCTGCGTTTTGTAATGAAATTTTAATTATACTTTGAAAATCACTTCGACAATAGGCCAAGCCTTCTATTAAAAAGTGTTTAATGATGCCTAAAGTGCATACCAAATATCTCTTCTTCTACTCTAAAATTTGTTCTTTGCTTCTCATAGTAAAGATTGTCCACATTTTTTTATTCTTCTAGGCCATATTTTTACTTTTTATCACTGGATTATTTTTCCTTATCTAAAATTTTATAAATATATTGCAAATAAAATTGCTTTAACCCCTAACTCATGAGTCAATACTGCGAATTCATCGAAACTACTATAATTCTATTATCAATTTATTCGATACAATTGAAACATCATTTTTCATCAGATTTTATTAACGATAATTTCGTAATAGTTCTGTGTGTGTGTGACTTGATTTTTAAAGAAATATTTTCCCCTTATTATTATTCGTTACATCTATTCAAAAAGTGAATAACAAAAGAATTTATTACGAAGTTACAAAGTGTTAATTAATATATGATGATAAAAGAAAATGGTAGTATATTTGAGTTCCAGAGAATTTTATGATATATTTTTCTATTTATATTTATACTTACATATATTCGTTATGCCTTTTATCGTTTTTATACTTACATATAAATATATTTAGCTATATACTATTATGATATTAGGTTTTTCGTATTATACTTATCGGTTACTATATTAGGGGTAGTTTTGGTCGGTATACTATATATATCATATATTATTATATTATCTCTCATATATATATTTCTACTATATATATATATATATTAATTTATCTATATATTTAAATATATCTATACCTTATATATTATTATTATATATATATATATATATATATTACTATCTTAACTTATTTATTATCTATATTTATATATATATTTTAACTACTATACATGCAGCCCACTCCAATATGAATTTCTGGTCTTATAAGAAAAACACGATCCGTCTAGTGGACGCGCCCATGCGTCTCCACCGGTCTCCCTCACTTCCCACAGCCCTTCTCTCTTGTATTTCCTCTCACCCGTTAGTGCAACTCACATCTCATTAACCCTCGAATTCTCTACCGACTCCCTTAACATCATCCTTCCCTTTAGGTACCTTCCTCTAAAGTCTTCTTCCATCCAGTCGTCTACTCCCACTCCCTACCTGTTTTCTTCGACCATGCCATTCCTCATCTTGCAAGACTATTTCCAAATTCCCCACGCATCTGATTCTTGTACTGCATCACTATCCGCTCACTTTCACCGATGGTGTGCCCCTCGAACTTTTCCTCTGCACCTCTGATCTCATCTAATCTCTGAGCTTTAACCTTCTATCCTACTTTTTTCAATCGAGGTGAGTCGACTTTTCTCCTGCCAGTACTAATGTCTAATGTCTCTCCACTATCTCACCTTGTATCTCTAACGTGCTGCCCTCACTTGTGTAGTCCTACATTTTCGCCAATCGTCCCGCTCCATCAGAGTCTCGCTACCAATACCTAGTCAATTTACTCACCAGTTATTGATGTATATCTACCAGCAGCTTCATCATCATAATTATATCCCTCCGCTTCTTCCTTATATCAACACTCGTACATCATCATATTTTGTCTCTTTCCTCATTCATATAGGACACACGTAAGACCATATTCATTACTTTTTTCTTCCTCAATAGTCTTGGGGAGAGAGGTGGTGACGGGATTAGGAAGTATAATAGTAGTGATGAGTGAGATCATTAGCCATAGCCTATTGTTATAGTATGTTCAATGTATATCGCTCGTTGGTTTAACAGCATTTATCTTACATACTTTATTTCCACTTAACTATACTTTCTTAGCACCCACCTAATACCTTTGCCCAGTCGTATTTTACATATACAGACCTATATATATATATTTGACTATTAGGCCGTTAAACTAACCTGAGGCACATTAACGATAACCTATTTATATAATACCTTACTATTACATAATACATATCAGTTTATATTATCTATAATCTTTTATTCTATATAACTATATTTACTCTATATCACTTATATCCTTATCTAATATTATTACTATATTATTATCTAATATAATCTTATATAATATAATATTATTATATATAATATATTATATCATATATATAAACTCTATATATTATTCTATATTATGTAGTTCTATTTGAGGTCTCATACGTAGTAACCCTACATTATATATATATTATATACTATGATTTACCCCTCCCGCCTTTCCACTATACTATATGAGTTGACCTACTCGCGTATACCCTCCTAATTATTCCTCTCCCGTGCCGCGGGGGTGGTTGTCCATGGGTATAAAATATATTATATTACTTACATATATATATATATATAATCTATCTATCATCTATCTATATATCATATTATATATCTATGAGGCGTCGCTCTCCTATGCTCATCAGAAGATAGAGTATCTCCGCTTTAGCCAAAGCGAGAGGGCCCATAGGTTCGGAGAGCTGGGCATATGCTAACGAAGAGAATGTGGCTATTCTCTATTAACGCTAGCTTTCGTCCCACTCAGATGTTAATGAGTACATTGGTAGCTGTGCTTTGTTACTAGTGGGAGAAAACTTTCCGGCATCTCGCGATAGCTGCCGTCCAGCGGTTTTATTACAAGGTGGAGAAAACTTAAATGCATTTCTTTATTGTAACTTTGATATATTTTACTACATATACTTCTATATATAATGATTTCATTTATCATACCTTGTGGATCTGAATAAAGGTACTAAACGTTTTCTGTATAAACTCGCTGTCAGTTGTTTGATAGTCTTATATATATATATACATATAATTATATATATATATTATTATAATATATATATAGTATATATAATATATATATATATATAATATATATAATTATATATATATATATATATATATATATATATATATAGTATATATATATAATAAGACTATTTGCATCCTTTAACTGACTCAATCCACTTTTTCTCGATCTCACAGCCCGTCGATTCATAGACAACAACTCACGCACTATAAATACGCTTAACAAACGACTATGCATTCATCCTTTTCACATGACCAAAAAAATCTCAACGTACTTTCATTTTATTCTCTCATTTACCACTTCCTTCACACCACATCCTCTCACTTCTCTCTCTCTCTCCTCTTCATCTCTCTCTCTCTCTATATATATAATATATTATATATAAATAATATATATATATATATATATATAATATATAATATATATATATATAATAATATATATATATATATAATATAAATATTAAATATAGTTATATATAGTATATATATATATATATATATTTTCGATAATCTGGTAGTTTTGTTCTTTTACTATCGGGTGTCCCTACCTTCACAAAAAAGGCTTTCTTTCTGGCTTACGTCACTATGTCATCATTGGCAAGAAGCGTTTTGATTGGTTAATAATGTAACGTAAAATCTCAAAACAAAATTTCATTGGGGGTAAGAAAAATTATTTGAAATGTAAATTAAAATTTAAAAAAAAAATATATATTAAGCCATTAAGCTGAATTTTTTTTTTTAACCCACATAAATACTAAAATGTCTAAGACTGTTAAAGTAAATTTTCTTTAAATACAAAGCAATTTAACATATGTCCACCAATTTTTGGCGGGAAATTTTTGCCGGGAACAGTACAAAGCACACACACACAAGATGGGCCGAAAATTATAACATTGGTTTGAAGTACTAGTAATATTTCTACTATGATAATACTGAAGAAGCCGCATGGTCCTATTTAGACTGTCCCAGTCAACCAATAAAAATTAATAATTTAAGAAGCGTCGTATTGCCCCTCTAGAATGTCCCAGGCAACCAATAATAAATAATAAATAAGAATAATACTAAGAAGCCGTATGGCATCTAGACTGTTCAAGAAAAACAAAATAATTACTTAAAGGTTGGGTAATTAACGAAGCCGCATTGACCCTCTAGAAGTGTCCCAGTCAACTCATAATAAATAAGAATAATACTTAAGAAGCGCGCATGATTCTTTTTAGACTGCCCAGTCAACCAACTAAAATTAATAATTAAGAAGCCACATTGGCCCCTTCTAGAATGTCCCAGTCAACCCATATAAAAATAAATAAGAAAATACTTAAAGAACCGCATTCGCCTATCTAGACTGTCCGAGTCAAAAATTAAAAATGTTCATAATTAAAAATAATAAATTAAGGTATTTATTATACCCCCTCTAGAATGTCCAGTCAACTCATTATAATAAGAATAATACTTAAGAAGCCACATGGTCTTTTTAGACTGTCCCAGTCGACAATAAATATTAATAATTGAAAGCCGCATTGGCCCGCTCTAGAATGTTCCCAAGCAACCACATAACAAATTAGGAATGTAAGAATAATTTTTATTAATAATTAAATAGCAATTAATGAATAGTGATTTATCATATTAAGAAAGCCAACAATGCGGCCTACCTAGACTGTCCAGTCAACCAACAAAAATTAACAAATAAGAATAATATTAAACCGCATGGGCCTATCTAGGCTGTCCAGTCAACCAATATTAATTAAAATTATTATGAATAAATTATTCTTAACTATTAATTATTAGGGTTGCTGAAAGAACAGTCTAGATTAGGCCCATGCGGCGTCTGAGTATTTATTCTTATTTATTAATTATTAATGGAATTGACGGGACATTCTAGAGGGCCTAATTGCGCTTTTTAATTATTATTCTTTAAATTTATATATTTTTTGGTTGACGGGACAGTCTAGATAGGCCCATTGCGGCTAATTAAAAATGCTATTCATTAATTACATTTAATTAATTATTATTAATGATTTGACTGGACAGTCTAGATAGGCCCATGCGGTTTTTTGATTTAATTATTCTTATTTTATTAATTTATATTGATTGACTGGACATTCTAGAGGGCCAATGCGGCTTTTTAATTATTATTCTTAATATTAATTCTGTTGTTGACTGGACAGTCAGGCAGCCCATGTGGCTTTCTAATTTATTAATTACTATTCATTAATTGCATATATTAAAAAATTATCTTAATTCTTAAATTTTAATGGGTTGAATGGGACACTCTAGATTGGATTCTGTGTCTTCTTATTTTTTTATATAAATTTAATATATATATAAATTATATATATAATAAATAATACTATATATATATATATATATAATAATAATATATAATACTATTATATATATATATATATATTAAGTATATATATAATATATATATAATTAATACATTCTGAACCAATCAAAAAAAAAATCAAAAAAAATCAAAACATTGATTCGTTCAAAAAAAAATCAAAAAATCCCCAACCCTGCTTTTTATTATATATTTTTTAGTTTTTTTTTTTTTGTATATTTCCAGTGATTTAATATTCCAATAGAAATAAAAAAAATAGAATAATAATATCATCCGCAGAAGGCTACTTCTGTTTCAAATTTCTACACTATAAGAATGTCAACAAAAAGATCATGTTTCAAATCATGTTTCTTTGATTCTGATGTATATATATTATCATTATTACAAATAAGTAAATAACACTCTTTAGTGTTGCTGTTTCATTGTGTTCATAGAGACTATAAGCCCTATTTTAAGATTTTGAACCTCATGATATATGGGCCTAGGTTAAAAATGATACTTCATGCGAACTAATAAAATGTTTGACAACATTTTATTAAGTTCGATGAAGTATCAATTTTTAACCCTAGGCCCTATATCGAAGTTCAAAATCTTAAAATAGGGCTTATGTCTATGCAAATGAAACAGCAACACTAAAGAGTGTTATTTTGTTATTTGTAATATGATAATATATTACACAGAAATCAAAGAAACATGTTTGAAACATGATCTTTTGTTGACCTTTTTATATAGCGTAGAAATTTGAAACAGAGTAGCCTCGCTATATATATTATTCTATTTTTTTATTTCTATTGAAATTAAATCACTTAAATATAAAAAGAAAAAAAAAAAAAACTACAAAATATAATATATAAAAAAGAAGGTTGGGGATTTTTTGATTTTTTTTAGAAAAAAAATCAAATTTTTGATTTTTTGTGATTTTTTTGATTTTTTCAGATTAATAATATATATATATATATATATATATATTAATATATATATATATTAATAATATATAATATATATATAGGTTATATATAAAATATATAATATATATATATATATAATATATATAATATTTACATATATAATAACAGAAGATGACCACCAGAATCCAATCTATGAGTGTCCCATTCAAATCCCATAAAAATTAAGATTAAGAATAATTTTAATAATTATGCAAATGAATGAATAGTAAATTATAATTATTGTGCCACATGGGCCTGCCTAGACTGTCCAGTCAAGCCAACAAGAATTAATAAATTACGAAAATAATAATTAAACGCGCGCATTGGGCCCCTCTAGACATGTCCCAGTCCGAATCAATCTATATAATAATCAGAATAATAAATTCAGAAACCGCATGGGCCTATATAGACTGCCCAGTTCAAACCATAAATAATTTAATAATTATTAATGTAAATTAATGAATACGCATTTATAATTCAGAAGCCGCATGGGGCCTATCTAGACTGTCCCCAGTCAACCAACAATAATTATAAATAGAATAATAATTCAAAAAGTCCGCATTGGCCCCTTCTCAGAAGTCCAGTCAAATCCATAATAATTAATAAATAAGAAAATAATAACTTAATCTTAATGGGCCCTATCTAAGATGTCTCAGTCAACCCATAATAATTAATAGTTTAAGAATAATTTATTTCATAATAATAATTGTTATGGGTTGACTGGACAAGCCTAGATAGGCCCATGCGGCTTCTAAATATTATTCTTATTTATAATTTTTGTTGGTTGACTGGGACAGTCTAGGTAGGCGCATTGTGGCTTCTTAATTATATATACTATTTTGTATTTGCATTTAATTTTATTAAGAATTATTCTTAATTCTTAAATTTATTATGGGGTTGACTGGGACATTCTTGAGGGGCCAATGCGGCTTCTCAATTATTAATATTTATTGGTCGACTGGGACCAAGTCTAAAAAGACCATTGGCGTTCTAGTAATGATCTTATTTATAATAGTTTTGCTGGGACATTCTAGAGGGATAAATGTGGCTTAATTATTATTTTTAATATTAAATTTTAATTTTGACTGGGACAGTCTAAGATAAGGCCGAATGCGGCTTCTTAAAGTTTATCTCTTATGTTAATTATTATGGGTTGACTGGGACATTCTAGAAGGGCCAAATGCGGTCTGCCTAATTTAATTTAGTTGTTGACTGGGACAGTCCTAAAATAGAATCATATTTTTACAGATTATTCTTATTATTAA